>MU225079.1:625717-666260 GCA_018584345.1 Thuja plicata
TTGTCTTTTTTGTTTTCAGGTTGTCTTTTCTTCCCCCTCGGTTGTTGTGCCTCCTCTCTCACCCCTACCATCCTTTTTATCTCCTGAGTGTAACCAAGTCTGCAACTTATTTTTACACTTCCTTTTTTCTCTTACATCCTGATGATGGATCACGGAGTGTGATCCGAAACGTTGATACTTAAAAATACACACAATCAAAACCCAGAAATCAAAGCTCAAATTCAATGGATTGTGGAAATCTAATCGATTTAATCAAACCAGACATGGTATGCAGATTAAAGAAAGCACTTTATGGACTTAAATAGGCCCCAAGGGCTTGGTATGAGAGACTTGATGGTTACTTAAAAAATATAGGATTCAAAAAAGGACCAGTATACTATAATTTATTCATAAGAGAGACAGATGAAGGATTAATACTCGTTGCTATTTTTGTTGATGACATTATATTTGGAGGTAATGACAAACTAAGTGTAGAATTCACCAAGGAGATGAAAAGTGAGTTTGAAATGAGCATGATTGGATCTATCAAATATTTTCTTGGATTAAATGTAAAACAAACAGACAAAGGCATATTCATAAATCAGTCTAAGTATGTGAAAGAGATATTGAAGACTTTCAAAATGGAAGATTGCAAACCAGTAAGCACCCCCATGATAACAGGAAGAAATATTTCTAAAGATGATGATTCCATAGTAGTTGACAAGACTCTATAAAAGTCTATGATTGGAAAACTCATATATCTTACTCAATCTAGACCTAATATTTCTAATGCAGTTGGCATTGTTGGAAGATTTGCAGCTAAACCTAAAAAAATACCTAATGGAAATAAAAATAATATTTAGATACTTAAAAGGAACTATAGACTATGGTTTATGGTATCCTAACTCAGAGAATATACAACTTCATGTGTATACTGATGCTGATTGGGCAGGTTGTGTTGGTGACATAAAGAGTACATTAGGAGGAGGAGTATTTCTTAGAGACAGATTGGTCACTTGGACAAGTAAAAAGTAGAATTGTATCTCTCAATCAACAACATAAGCTGAGTATGTTGCAGTAGCATTGAATTTCTCAACAATGGTTTGGATCAAATAGATGATTAAAGACTTTGGTATTCAGATTGATTATCCTATTTCTATTCATTGTGACAACACTAGTACTATCAACATGTCAAAGAACTCTGTGATGCATGCAAAAACAACACATTGAGATCAAATACCACTTTCTCAGAGAAAAAGTTGCAGACAAAGAAGTAAAGTTGGATTATGTGAGCACTAAAGAACAATTAGCAGGTATTTTTACAAAGCCATTATCAAAAGATACTTTTGAGTATCTCAGGGAGAAGCTAGGAGTAATTCCCTTTCCCGAGTCTGATTAGAATTTTCAGCAAGAACATCAGTCCTTGGTGACTGATGAATGGTTGAATGCTCTACTTCTAGAGTAGTACCTATGCCTAATGGTGTTTAACACCCTTTTCCATTGATGTGAAAGGGGGAGTATTAGTAAGGGGGAGTATATACTCTGGGGGAGTATACAGTTAGAAGAGCAGCAGCAGTGAAGAGAAACTTTTGATGAGGATATTGAGAAGATTGTAAAAATAAGGAAGACACTTTGAGTTTATGACATCATATGTTGTCATCAATATCAAAGGGGGAGATTGTTGGAGATTTGCTTTTGTGCAAATAATTGATTGTATGTTTGTCATTGATGACAACATATAATACACAACGATGTTCTATATGCAATTATCAGTACATATGTTTTGGAGCTATGTGTGTTTACTTCCATGATGTATACATGTTCTAGATGCTATGTGCATTCAGACTGAGTCAGATATGAAGTTTCAGTTGAGTTATGTTAATCAGTTATGACAGTTACAGTGACTGAAGATTATCTGTGAAGAGCCGACATAATTACATTATTTCTTGAATTGTGCCTATCTTTGAGATATGCGTGTTTGTATTCATGTTTAGTTATGAGTTAAATATAATTATCTAAAGGTTCCAAACATTTTCTATCATAATCATGAAGTTGGAGTTAATTTGGTGGAGCCAACTTTGTGAAGTGTCGCGTCTATTCAGTTTGGGTTGCGTGATTCTAATCAGGTTGCGTGCTTGATGTGGCCAACTAAAGAAGCATTGAAGGGATTCCTAAAGCCGACAAAGATCACATCTTTTGGAAGATACTTATATTAGTTCATTTGGTGAACGCTAAGTGTGAATGCTAAGAAAAGAGACAGAAAAGTACATAATATAATGTCCACTATTTTGGGACAGTAGAGACATTTCATTCATCAAGAAAAGATCTATGTGAAGAAGTGGAAGTATACAATACACTAGAACTGATCAAGATAGCAGGTCTACTCAAATAGTTCATTTATCAGATATAGTGCATATCTTTTTTACTGAAGGTTGCAACCTTCATCATTTTAGCAGTGAGCTTTTGGACAGTGAGTCCTCACCCCTAACATGGTTATTTGTAAAAGAATCCTAAGAAGTTAGACCCTTAACCATGTCACTATACTTATTATATTGTAAAGAAAAACTCCTAATAGGGTTGCAAGATCTCCTAACATGGATAATTATACTCAAGTACAGTTCTTTGTTGGTGCTTACTCCCACCGGGGTTTTTACCTATTTGGTTTCCCCATAACCAAAATTGTTGTGTTCTATCTTGTGTTATTAGAATGTGTTAATGATTAATGTTATTCTATAATTAATTGAAGAAAAGAATTAAACTAGCTAATAACTGATTCACCCCCCTCTTAGTTATCCCTTGGGACTATTCCAACAGGATCTACTCCGCTCTTCTTAGAAGTTGTCCTTGTTGATTTTGAGTTTTCACCCATTCCCAATTGTGTAGGAGAAGTGGTGTTAGGAGGTGGGGGATTAACATAAGTAGTATTCATCAATATCTTCTCTAGTGCCTTCTGTGTTTCCTCGGTGACTTCATCATACTTCCTCACCATGATTTTCAACAATCTCACCTTGGTCCTTAAAAAAGGTTTTAATTGCTTGTATATTCTGTCTCTTTCTTGTACTGATATCATAGGCAACATGTTATCAATTTTTGTTGCAAGGACATGTTCTACTTACATGGTAAGTACCTCAGAACTTTCTTCATAACCCATGGGATAACACCATTTCTTTCTGGGTATGACTGCTTCAAAACATACATAGTCAGTTTTAACCATGAAACATATTGCATCTTTTTATTTTTCAACAATGTTCCCATGTATCCTGTACCTTTTCTTCATTTGCCTCTGAAGTATCTTGATCATGCCAAATAGTTCACCATCAACCCATGTTTTATTCTATCTTTTGTAGCTCTATGAAATTAAAATTCCAGTAGGTATTCCAGATTTCCAACCACTAGGATGTAAGACAGGAAATTTGTGCTCAATATGAATAAACATTTGCATCAACAATGAACCAAATCTGAAGGTCTTAGTTCTGTCCTTCTTCACTAGCTTCACATTTTCAAGGAATTTATATGCTATAACTTTGCATAGGTTATGTTTTACATTCTCCTTCACCATTCTCCATGCCATCATGATTACTCCAATAGATACTGAGTTAGGTCTGCTACTGTAGTAGAATTTGTACCCAAGTATCATAGCAATCAATCTTACATCTTGCTGAAAGATGTCATTCACTGCCATTGGCCGTCTGTCCCATTTGGAAATGAGTTAGGGTTTCAAATTATTTCCTTACATGTTTCTCTGCAATAGGGATGACTCTGGTCTTGTCCAGTCTAGTGATTTCATGGATTAGGTCACTACAAATCTTCATAGGTTGATCACCTATCCAAATAAATTGATCATGAATCCTACTTAATAGTATCTTAAACCATTCATCCTCATCAAATTCACATAATTCAATAATTTTTATTATGCTCAGTTGATCAATATGTTTGTATTCTTCTCTTATGATTCCATTATCAGTCATATACTCCATCTCAGTTGATATATCATCAATTCCTAGTATATCATACTTACAATGTATGTAAACCCTAATATCTTCTATGTGTAGTACGCCATATGGGGTTTGGGAAAATGCTCCGTCTGTATCCTCTTCACATGACTTGAATGGATGTTTCTTAAATTTATACCTAGGTCAATTTGTAACATCAAAAACAATACGTGCATCCATAGCTAGATGATGTAAATACCTTTCTTCCGCTGAATCACAAGTTCATTCTTTAATTGATCACGCATGACCAATGTAGAATAGTTTGAATTTCTCTGCTCTCTGATCTCCTTAGCTCTCTCTTTTTCAAATGGTAAAGAGATATGTCATCAAATGGTACTTTATACAAGTTTAAATCATAAATTACACTTTTACTTAAAACTATCTAGTCGGCTATTAGATCTTGTGAACAAAATATATGCGTCGGCTAATGTTGTGCTCTTAGATGTATATTTCATGATGTTGGCCAAGTTTA
This sequence comes from Thuja plicata, assembly GCA_018584345.1. NCBI lineage: Eukaryota > Viridiplantae > Streptophyta > Pinopsida > Cupressales > Cupressaceae > Thuja > Thuja plicata. The sequence goes on from MU225079.1 coordinate 630,161, forward strand.
TACGCAAGCTCACTCAAGCTCAATCCATGAATTTCATGGTAGGATATATTCTGATGTCTATATCCAATGCTCCCCCTAAGGCCATGATCGACAAATTAGGTTGATTCTATTTTTCTACCATCAGGAGAAGATCTAGTAGCCTCTACTAACTCTCCCTGAATTGATGTCTCACTTTTTTCTTTGATCTTCCATATCTTACCACAATTTCTATCTTCTACCTTCTTAAAGAAACTTTCAAAATCATTCTTCAAATCTGCAACACTCTTGCTAGTATCATTTGCATTCTTTTGTGAATTCATAGGAGGTGGTACTCTTCTGTTGTCTGATCCATTATACTTGCAAAAATTTTCTATATGTCCTAGATTATTGCATTTTTAACATATAGGAGGTCTTCTTTCCTGATTAACTTGCAACTTACAGTACTTCACAATGTGTCCAATGTTATTACATTTGTATCATGTGGGTTTCTCTGTAGATTTTCTTCCATTGTCTTGTCTATATCCTGATTGATTAGGTTTTTTTCATTCTACTTTCTTGTGCCCATATCCATTACAACTAAAATAATAGCCAGAAAAAGTTCTAAAAGGGGCATTACCTCTGCAGTCTCTCTTCATGTGTCCAAATTTGTTGCAGCCAAAGCATCTACCTCTAAAGGGTCTGATATGCTCTTTAGGTTCTTCAATAGAAGGTTTCTTAGCATCAATCTTCTCATTTGATTTCACTTCCTGATTCTTTGAACATTTAGCTTCATTGAAGCCAATACCAGTCATATCACCTTTAGGTTTCTATTTGTCTCTCTGTTCATTAATCAAATCACTGCTGGTGTGAAGTTTCTCAATGTGTTTCTTTGCTTCAACAAGTTCACCTTTTATAATCTGATTGTATTTTTCCATTTCCAGATACTTATTCTTGTAGCTGTGAGCCTCATTATTCATTTGATCTAATGCACTATTTAAAGCTTCTTCAACTTTCTTCTTAGCATCCTTCTATATCTGGATTTCTTTAGCCATAGTCTCATTTTCAAGTTTTAGAGTTTCATTCTCTTCTTTTAGTTGCTTCACCTGATCTGAACTATCTTCATCTGAATCCTCTTTTATCTGAACCACAAGATCTTGTCTTTGATTTCTAGAAAGCTCAAGTTGTTCTTTGAGTTTCTTCATAAATTTCTCATCTCTTCGCATGTTTTGATTTTCTTCTTTTGCTTTATAAAGGTCTTCAAGTGCAAAATCAAAGTTTTCTTGCAAACTGTCCAAATCCATTATGATCTCCCTCAAGCTGTTAGACTTTCTCTCCAAGGGCCAAAAGCTTTGATACCAATTGTTAGGATTGGATAATACTAAGAGGGGGGGGGGGGGAATCAGTATTATAGCNTCAAAGTTTTCTTGCAAACTGTCCAAATCCATTATGATCTCCCTCAAGCTGTTAGACTTTCTCTCCAAGGGCCAAAAGCTTTGATACCAATTGTTAGGATTGGATAATACTAAGAGGGGGGGGGGGTGAATCAGTATTATAGCACTTAATTAAATTCTTCAACCATTTAAATGTTAACCATAAACTTTTAGTAAAGAAAAGAACATAAGCAAATGACACAGTACTCATAACACCATATTTTTTTTTTTGAGGAAACCCTAGCCAAGAGAAAAACCTGGTGGGGATGGTACCCACAAGCATGTACTAAAGTATAATGTCCATGTTAGGAGACCTAGCCCTATTAGGAGCTAAATATTACATAGCACATTTCCATGTTAAAGGAATTATAACCTTGTTAAAGGTTCACAACTCCCTATTAGGGGCCAACTAAGCTTACAACTCTTATAAGATAATTCAAGTTACAAAATGTTCTCAGTCATGAACATAAAAAGAAACACTGGTGCTTAGATAGTTCCTTTATAGTTCTTTAATGATTTTTGTCATTCTCTTCTCTGCTATTCTCTCAAAAACTCATCCAAATTTTTAAATAACCATCATCTATCTTTATCAAAAAGATCTTACATATATATCTCACAAATTTACAAAGTCAGCTCTCAATATGAATATTACAAATATTACAAAGTCAGCCTTCAATAAAAAATACATTTAATATAGTAAATATCAAATGCATAGTTGACGCTCTTGCATAGTCAATTTGGAGGTTATCAACAACCAAAATACAACTTTGATTGTATGGAGTCCAAGTCATATTCCCTCAATCTTTGCTGCTGTCTAACTGCTTTGTTTCACCATTGTGTTGCAGTCTGTTTGTCTTCAATTCTTTCTAACTCATCGTAGACTTAACCAAAACCAAATATATCTTAGGTGGAGGTCATACATACCCCATACTATCTTCCTCTAAGCTCTCTTACCCTAAATCATCGATCTTGATCTTTGACATCCAAAAAACTTTTGTATCTTTGCTTCTACACTTAGTCAATTTTTGAATCATCAAAACTTATCTTTACTGGAATCGATCTGAAACCCAGATGTGTTGCCATAAATGACAAAAATTGAATCACATTTACACAAAATTTATCACTTTCCAACATTGGGTACATATGGAGATTAATATTCTCCTAATGAGAGAGAAGAGGAGGGATCTGACTCCACTCTCCCAAATTTTGAAAGTCTCTTTGAAGAAGCTGCTGAATTGGAAAGAAGAATCTAGGAGAAGTTGGCCATTAAAAAATAGAGGGAGAAAGAAAAGGAGAGTAAGATAAGACAAGAGAATATAAGAGTTGACCGATTGAGAAGGTGATTTCTAAACCTAGAGGCGATAAATTGTGTTGAAAAACCTAAGAGGATTGAAGAGAAACCTATTATCCGTCATTTTTTTGATTCTCAAAGACCTAAGGATAAGGGAAAGCAAGGGATGACACAAATTCAAATAAATGAACCTAAAAGCCACAAGGATCCAGTGGGTTTGATGTCCAAATTGGATACTGATCTTGAAAAGGAAAAAGGGAGAAATATATTATGGCCAAGGAGATTGAGAAATCATAATTGGAGGTTTCTTCTTTAGAAATGAAGAAGAAGATTGTTTTTCTTAGGTAGTCTTCTGGGCCTTCTCATGCTGCTACCACTACCTCAACGCCTGGTGGGAATCCATGAAATCCTATGAAGAAAACAACAATTTTTCCACCACCAACTAGTGCTACGATTGCTTCAACATCAAATGCCAAAGAATCTACCTTCCAGAATGATTATCCTTTCCAAAGGAGATTGGTTCATGTAGAAAGGCACAAAAAATTCTCTTTTCTTGGTATTCCTGGTTATCATAATAAAGTTCCAATTGAAATTAGAGATAGACTTCCTAAATTTGCTTGAAATAATGTCATCACTTGTGAAGAGCATTCAAATAATTTTATTGATATGATGGATGACTATGAGATTATACATGGTGTAAGTTTTTGTTCAGTCTCTTGTAGAGGATGTTAGGGATTGGTTTAGAGGATTACCTCATGATTCTGTGGGATCTATGGATGAACTAATTTTTTTTTAAAGAGAAATATGGTGACAAGACTAATGAAGGACTCATGTTGAATGAATTCAACAATATCAAGAATAATCAAAATGAGGATGTTGTTGAGTTCAACATAAAATTTCAAAGGGCCATGCATAATATTTTCAAAGTAATGAGGCTTGATGATAAGGTATGTATTGCTACCTATTTAAATGCCTTTGATGCCAAGAAGAGATATTTTCTTAGAGACAAGAATCCTAGAAACATTAGAGAAGCTTATAAGATAACTGTTAACATTGAGACCAATAGAAGAGTATCAAGAAAAGTGGGCAGAAGAGAAGGATGAAAGCCTACTAGATTCAATAAAAAAGAATCAGATAAGCCTTCTAATGTGAAACCTAAGGAGGAGGATAATCTGAAGAAGATTTTAAATTCCCTATAGGATTTAAAGCCTAGAGAAAATAAGAATAATAGGACTCCAAATAATGATAAGCCATCCTTTATCACTTTTAATCGGCAGCCAATGATGCAAAATTATCCATATACCACCCAGTGGAAGGATGAGAGGCCTATTTTCCCACAAAAGAAAGATAAAATTGATGATACGACCCCTCATCCCTTACAAAGAAACTATGTTAACATGTGTGATGATGTTTCATGGTGTATAACTTGTAAATCCCCACACGATCCTAATTATTATACTGTTTCCTTGAATGTGTCTGCAAATGAGCAACAAGGAGAGGAGGAAGATGACCTATATGATGACATTGGTTGTGCTATGATTTTTTCACACCTATGGAGTGAAGAAGATTCTAATGATGAGATTGAAAAACAAGATGTGTCTGGCTCACAAAGAAGAAGAGAAGTACATCATCAATAGGTTCCCTTTGATGATGAAGAAGAAGAAATTGATGATACAAGGTGTAATGCTGAAAGGGGTAAGAAAACCATTGTATTAAGAAGACCTTCTGATGAAGAGATATCAAAAATCACTGCTGAAATAGTTACTCAAGAAAGGAGTAATTATAATTTGAGAAATAGAACAATTGGTAATGTAGATGGAAAACCAGCTAGTATTTTCATCAAGGAAACCAATTTAGACACTAAGAATCCACAAGAAAAGGGAAAATTTGTTGAGGGTGTCAAAAGGATAAAGGTTAGGAAAGAAGATAAGTTTAATTGTCCAAGTATTGTATATAAGGTAAAAGAAAAGGTGTTAGAAATAGGTGTTCCCACTCTTCAAAAGGATAATAAGAAACCAAAGAGAATTGAGCCAAGCTTGGCCATTCAGGTTGAGGATTGAAATGTTGTAACTGTGAAACAAGATTTATCTGATATAAAATACACCCCTGTTGATATGGGGCAATTGTTGTCACAAATTAGTGTCAAGGTTCCATTTTTATACATGATGAGGATTGGAGAACATAAAGAAAAATACTTGACATGGGTAAACAATGTTTCTTATACAAAGATTCAAAAACCATACGGAAATGAGAAAATGGGAAATATAGAAGATAAATATGAAAGTAAGGGGAAAGAGTTAGAAGAAATTGTTTCAAAGATTCCTCAAATTTACTTTAATACTAGTAATGTGAGTACTCCCTTGGGAGATTTGGATCCATTTTTCTTGACTTTGGTTATCAATGGTAAGATGCTAAAAAATAGCATGATAGATTCTGGAGCATCTAACACTGTTATGCCTGCAGAGGTAATGAAGTATATGGGATTGCAAGTTGATACTCCCCATGGAAGATGTCAGGAAATGGATTCTAGAGAAGTGTCTGTCATTGGTACCATTAAATATTTTCCTTATAGAGTGGTTGCATATCCTGACAAAGTGCTGATAATGCGTGTTTTAGTTGCTGATATTCCTCCCCAATATGAAATGTTTCTATCTAGGAAGTGGAGTGCTTCAATGGGAGGGAGTATTCAATGTGTTTTATCCTTTGCAAATTTCAATATTTCTGGTGAACATGTTAAAGTGTCCTGAGAAATTAGGACTCCCCACGTGATTGAGGAAAGTGAAGATGATAGTATGAACTATTTCTTGGACACTGATATTGGGTCTTTCCAAGAGAAAGTTAGGAAGGTTGAAGGAGAAGTTCAACATGTTCTTTTATCTGAGGAAAAGGATAATTTGACATACCAAAATGGCTTATGGACTATGTATTTTGATGGTGTAAGCTCTAAAGAGGGAGATGGTGTAGGAGTCTTGTTGATAAATCCTAGTGGTAAGACCTTCAAATTCTCTTTCACTTTGTTGTTTACATGTACAAATAATATTACAGAGTATAAGGCTTTTTTGATTGGATTGAAGTTGGCCTCAAGACATAAAATAAGAAATATTAGAGTAATTGGAGACTCTAAATTAGTAATATCTCAAATAAGATCCAAGTATGCTTCAAATAAAAAAAGACTAAAGTAATACAAAAATGTTGTTTGGGATGAGTTGGAAAATTTTGATGCATTTGGTATTGATTGGATGGATACAAGCTAAAAAAAAATGGCAGATTTGCTAGCCAATATTTCTTTGAGGTCATAATATATCACATTTGCAGGACTCCAAATTATAGGTTCAATCTAGGCCTTCCATACTAGACAATGTTAAAAGTCGACAGGTTTTTGAAGATGATTTGGATATTCTGAGATTCTTATATTGTGAAGCAAACTTTGGAAACAAGGAGATGGATTTCAGTGGATGTGTGGAAACATTGGATAGTAAGGATCCTATTTTTGGTAAGGAAATCCTACAACTGAAATCAAATAGAGTTACAAAGGGGTTAGTTGTTCTTGAGAAAGCATTTGATAATGAGGATAAGTCATCTTCTGCAAAGACTATAAACAAACTAGAGGATTTGGAAGAAGTAAATCTAGGAACAACTAGAGCTCCTAAAAATGTATATATTGGCAAGAAGTTGTCTCCTAAACTTAGAAAGTTTTTAGTTGATCTTCTCAGGAAATATAAGCATGTTTTTGCATGGTCTTATGATGATTTAAAGGCCTATAGAGAAGATATTTTTCAACATGAGATTCCTTTGAAGGAGGGCACAAAGCCTTTCAGACAAAAGTTGAGACTTGTTAATCCCACACTGGCACAAAAAATGCAAGAAGAATTGAAGAAAATGAGAGATGTTGGGATTATAAAGCCCATTAGAAATTCAACATGGGTATCAAATTTGGTTCCAAAAAGGAAAAAGAATAGAGACATCAGACTCTATGTGGATTTCAGAAATTTGAACATTAATTCATTAAAGGACAACTATGGCTTGCCCAATATGGAAGCCATGCTACAGAGAGTCACTAGATATGAATTGATGTCAATGTTGGATGGATTTTCAGGATACGATTAGGTTATAGTGAAGGAATAAGAGCAATTCAAGACTTCATTTACCACACCTTGGGGTACCTATGTATATGTTAGAATACCTTTTGAATTGAAAAATGTTGGGGCAACTTTTCAGAGAGACATGGATGTGGCATTTATCAATTTTATAAATAATTTTTTAGTAATTTACCAATATGATCTTATAGCCTATTCAGAAAAGGAAGATCAACATTGTGGTCATCTTGAGAAGATTTTTGTAAAAACTTTGGAATATGGGGTTTCTTTTAACCCAAAGAAATGTGTTTTGGGGTAATAGAGGGAAAGCTACTAGGGAAAATTGTGTCTAAAGATGGAGTCAGGATTGATCCTGAAAGGGTTTCTACTATTGACAAGGTCCCTCAGCCCAATAATGTCAAGGGCATTCAGTATTTCTTTGGAAAAGTAAATTTCTTGAGAAGATTTATTACAAATTTTGCAGAAATTAGTATCCCTTTTTCAAAGATATTGAAAAAAGGAGCTAAGGTAGAATGGAATGAAGAAGCATCTAAGGCTTTCTCAGATATTAAACAAGCTATCAAATATGCCCCTATTTTGAGGACATCTGATTATAGAAAGCCTATGCAAATTTTCTCCTTTTCTTCATACAATACTGTTGCTGCAATATTGTTGCAAAAGAATTCAGAGGGTTTTGAACAACCCATTTCATTTTTCATCAAGTCTTTACAAGAAGCAGAATTGAAATATGACATCATGGAAAAACATACATATGATTTGGTTAAGGCTGTTAAGGCTTTTAGATGTTACTTGGTGGGATAAACCATTATTTCTTCTGTTCTTAGTGCTGATGCGAAGGACATTTTGGCGCAACATGAGGTTTCAAGAAAAAGATGTAGATATATCCAATCACAAAAATTGGTTAGAGGCCTAGGAATTGAAAATCTTATGGCTCAGAGAAACTTAGATGATAATCATGTAAACATGCTGGAAGAAGAGCAAAGGATTTAATTTTGTGATATGGATTGTTTTGAATGGTACAAAGATATTATTGGATACTTATAGAAAATGATGTTACCTCTTGAAATGAATGAAAATAAGAAGAGAACAATTAAATTGCATGCTGTTAAGTATGCTATTATAAAGGGTGAGCTATGGTGGAGAAGCAATGAAGGAGTCTTTCTCAAATGTGTAGACCACAACAAGTTCAAGAATCTACTAGAACAAATGAATAATGGTGTGTGTGGGGGGCATTACGTGGCTAAAGCCACTGCATATAAGAGTTTGAGATCAGGTTTTTGGTGGGCTACCATTTTTAAGGACGCTCACCACTTTGTCAAAAAATGTGATGTTTGCCAAAGATTTATTGGTAAGCTTAAATTTTGGGGTAGTTTACCTTTGAGGCCTGTTACAGTTGAGGCACCTTTTCAAAAGTGGGGCAATGGATTTCATTGGAGAGATCTGTAACAAATCTAGTGGTGGTCATTCATGGATTCTGGTGGTAACTGATTATTTTACTAAGTGGGTCAAAGCTATTCCAATTAAAAGAGCCACTAGTAAAGTTGTAATTGACTTTATGTTGTAGAATATCCTCACCAAGTTTGGTTGTCCAGAAACTATAGCGATAGATAATGCAATGTATTTTAGATTTGAATAATTTAGTGCTTTCTTACAGCAATATGGGACCCAAATTTCCTATTCTTCCCCATACCACCCATAGGGGAATGGCCAAGCTGAATCAAGTAACAAAATCTTGATTAAGATTTTGAAAAGAGTGCTAGATAAAAATAAAAGGGCCTTGGATTCAAAGTTACAACAAGCACCATGGGCTGATAGAGAAACAATGAAGAAAGCTATAGGTTGTGCTCCTTTTGACCTAGTATATGGTATACATGCTAGGTTTCCACAAAACAACCTATTATAGATGTATAAGTTTATCCAAGCTTATGATGAGGAATTGGACGATGAGACGAGAATCAAAATGGATGACTTGATACAGTTGGATGAATCAAGAATGGAGGCACATGATAAAAATGTTAGCTTGTAGCTTCAATGTAAGAATTATATGATAGAAGAACTACTGTAAGGAATTGTGAGAGTGATGATTTGATCCTAATGTGGAATTCTAGGCTAGAGGATAAAGGAAAACATAGTAAATTTGATCCTATTTGGTTGGGACCATACATTATTGATAGTGAGTGAGGTTCTGATTCTTACATTCTTAAATATTTGATTGGAAATGTTTTGGAATTTCGAGGTCATGGAAAATTCTTGAAATTCTACTTCTCATGAATTTCTCAATATCCATGAATAGTAGGTTGTAAATATGTTTTGGTGTGTTCCTTTCTATAGATTTTTGTTGTCTGCTGTAGGGTAGTTTTCTTTCCATAGGTGGTCTTCTTAACCCTGAGATTTTGGAATCTTGTTATGCTTGCACGAGACATACATCCCCAATCAGAGCCACTCTTAGGACTATAAAAATTTTCATGGTTCTGAGTCCTTCTCATGTTTTGAAATGTCTGAAATTTGTCCTTAAACCCTAATTTGTCATTGTTTCCATACCTATGGTTCATTTTTGGTAAAAAACCTTAAGTTGCTCATGTTCCTTATAAAATGATGTTACTTTTTGGGTCACTTAACTTCTTTTCCCATGGGTTTTGAGTCATCATGCACGAGGCCTACCTTTAAATATTTACTAAGTCCTAGCGGGGTATAATTTAAGTTTTCCTAAGTATAATATTTCTCGAGGTGGGATTTTATGCTTTGCATGATGTCGAGCAAGTTGTTTTTCATCTAACGGCGGGTGTGATCCCATGATCGAAAGATGCAAGCTATTTATCCTTTGCGGCATCACAGAATGATGACAAGTATAAATCTTTAGATCAGTGGGGCCCTCTCTTTCTAAGATAGCAAAAGGTTATAGTTCTGATAGATTAGTTTTAATTTGACAGTTGGTGCAATCTAGCGATCAAAAGTTTCAGGGAAGATATCCTTCTTGGAAACATGCCTATGCAACACGTGGAAAGTGGTGGGGCCTGGTCAGAAATAAAGGGAAGTTAAAGATACATTAGATAAAATCTAATCAAATGAAAAGTACGATGCCTAGATCAAAAGTTGCACATTTATTAGCCTTCAAGGGATCATTCTTTTTTGACAAGTGTCCATCAAAGATCTTGCCCAAGTGGGGCTGAAGGCTAATGTGCGGTTAGATCAGATTCAATCCAGTGGTTGGTGTGATGCCTTGATCTCAAGATGAAAGACATTTATCATTTGCAGGATCACGCCTGAATGACACGTATCCAGATAAGATCATGGTTCTGGGTTTTCAAAGAGTGATAAAGGTTAGTCAGATCTGATCCAATCTGATGATGGGCATAATGCCGCTTTCGAGAGTTGCACGATGGATATTCTTTGTGGGTTCACGCCTGAGTGACACCTATTCAGGTCGGTTAGTGTAGGTAAAAAAGAGAGATAAATTAATTCCCAAGGCCAATAGGGTGGTGCCACATGGATGTCTGAGAATTCATTGATGTATTTCATTTGATGAGCTTGTGGGTATTTTAAAAGTTGATCAAGTTACAGTGTTTTAAAGTTGATATAAAGTTTGATCTGGGCCGTTGATGGTGTTTTCCATTCTAGGGGTGACTATTAAGAAAAAATATTTGAATTTTAAATGTTTTCCTAAGGTTTTTGAAGTGGTAGCTTTGTGTTCCATAATGCAGGAGAGTAGATAGATAAATCTAATTTTTTGGGTTGCATTTATGCAGTTATGGGATTATGTTTGGATGGAAATATGATAGCTAGAATACTTTTATGTTGCATTTATGGTTTAGGGTTTCTGATCATATTTACAAATCTTTTTAAACCCTTAGATGACTCCTTGTCTCTTCTACATTGATGTTGGATATTCTCCCTAGTCTTAGTGGTTGGAAGATTAGATTTCATATAAGGACATATATGCCCCAGATGAATTCAAAAAAACAATAACATTCCATTATTCCTTTAGTAGAAGACTGTTCTCCAACATCCCGAGGTGATTGATGGCTACAAATAAGATTTTGTGCAAAAAGAAATAAAGACAAAGGTTTACTTGGAAAATTAGAACAATTCTGGAGTTATTGCAAAAGTCCTACAATTGATTAAGATCTTATCTTGTAATAATTCAGTGGTTGGTTCTGTCGCATATTTTGTCTTTCATATGAATTATTAAAGTTTTGGTTGTTGGCTCTTGACATAAATGATCTAAGGCTTCTTGCAATCCTTGTTCTATAAAAGGATTTCCAAGATCATTTAGAAAGGGCTAGAAAATTGGGAAGTATAGAAAAGCATTGAGTCGCATACTTGTTTCTAGTCAGGAATATAACATATGTATATCTAGACTGTGTCAATATAGAATAGAAATTTTCATTTCTTTTGCATTTATTTAAGTGGTGTATGTTTTGAACCAGATTGATATAGGAGCATGATTCTTCATACTTAATACAAATATTCCAGATTCAAGTCTCTCCTTTGTGCCTATTCCTTGAGTTAGGAATTTTCTGATTCATTACATAGAGTTTATCTATGTGTATGTTGTTATTCCTTAGTTTTGATCAAGTATCAAATTAAATATTTTTCTAGATAAGACATAGGTTCATTTGGTTTGCAAAAGGATCTTATAAGAAGTGTTTGGTTTGGGATAATTGTATTTATGGCTTTGAATCTTTGACAATAGTTGGTTTCTATGTTCTGCATCTGTATTGGAGATATTTCCTAATGGATAAAGCACCGATCAAGAATTAGTACCTTCTATACTGATATTTGTTTGATTGGGTTTGGCTATATTCTACAAAGTTTAAATCAAAACCAATTCAAAAATTCTTTTGAGTTTTGTGGTTGTGAGTTGTATTTTCTTCATGGTAATTGAGAGTCAATAAATGAGTGGTTATCATTTAGTACTTTCTTACCATTTTATGCTATTTAAAATCCAGAAAGAGTTGTAAGGTATTGTATATTGAGCTAGATTAGGTGTACCCACCTTGGTCTTGTAGAACCAAAAGTGCAGATGACAGTCTTGTTCCTATAGTTGGTCTAGTTACCTTCGATTTTCCCATATTTGGAACTAACCATTCTTCAAAATCCATCTAAAGGTATATTGGTGGCTTTTAAAGTGTAAATTTTTTTAAAACACCAAGAAGGGAATCTTAATTTTAATGATTTATAAATATAGTTGCCTTGAGTGGTGAAAAAGAGTATTCCTTCCCCTGACCCATGAGCTGTGTAGGATCAATCGAAATAACACTTCCAAGTATGTTGTTTTTTGACCATGCATAGGTTTTCATCAGGAAATTCCATGAATAAGGGATACACATCCACCAATGGTGCTTCAAAAAACTCATCCACAATGACTTGTCCTTTGATTGACTTCCTATCCACATATTGATTTTCAAATTCACTTAGGAGATTTACCCATTTAGCCATGCAACTTGTGAGAGTAGCTTTAGATAGTAGATACTTGAGAAGATCTACTTTGAATATGAGATTTACAATGTGAATGACCATATAATTCTAGAGTTTTTGAGTGGTGAAAACCACTGCTAGGAATGAATTTTCCATAGATGAGTAATTAAGCTCATAGCCCACAAGCGTACAATTGATGTAGTAGATAGATATTTCCTTTACATTGTCATCAAGTTGAGCTAGAAGTGTCCCCAGTGTTGTGGTGGTTATAGATATGTATAAAATGAGTGGCCTTCTAGGATTTGGTGGTACCAGAATGGCCAAATTTTCTAGGTATTCTTTGATCTTTTCAAACTTTTATGACATAAGGGATCCTATTTGAAACTAGTATCCTTGCGTAATAGATGGGTGAAAGGTTGACACTTATCAACAAGCTGTGAGATGAAACAATAGAAAAACTATAACTTTCCTTGGAGGATGTGCAATGGATTGAGTGTTTTTTGTGGAGGCATTTACATTATGGCCTTGACTTTCTTTGGATCAATCTCTATGCCTCGTATTAATACTATGAATCCTAGGAGTTTTCCAGATGTAACTCTAAAAAAACACTTCTTTGGGTTAAGCTTTAAGCCATAATGATGGAGGTGGTCAAATAAAAATTCCAACACATCTAGTTGATCTTCCCTTATTATTGATTTGGCAAGGATATCATCCACGTAGTCTTCAAGGATCTTATGAATCATGTCATGGAAGATGACAGTCATGACTTGTTGATAAGTTCTCCTTGTGTTCTTTAAGCCAAAAGGAATCATGTTGTAGAAGAAGGTACCCCAAGGGGTTGTGAATGCTATCTTATGTCGATATTCTTTTGTGATACCTATTTGATTATAGCTAGAGAAATTGTCCATGAGTGGCAACATCTCATGTCTAGCTATGAGTTCAATGATTATGTCAATGTTTGATAGGGGGAAGTCATCTTTAGGACATGCCTTGTTGAGGTCTCAAAAATCTGTACATATTTTGATTTCTCTGGTTGGATTAGAAATAGCCACCATATTGGAAATCCATTCTAAGTAATCAATAGCTCGTGTGATCTTAGCCTGTAATATTTTTTCTAGTTCTTCTTTGACTAGTAAGGCCACCTTGGGGTGCATTTTGCAAAGATTTTTCTTGATTGTCTTGACATTTGGATCTACAGAAAGATGGTGCATGAATAGTTTAGGATCCATCCCGATCATGTGAGAGTAAGACCATGAAAATTTAACCTTAGATTCCTGGAGGAGTGCGGTGAGAGCTAGTTCTTTGGCCTCTGATAGTGGTGCTACTATATAGGTGATGCGCGAACATTCTTCTGTTCCTAGATTGATGGGCTTAGTTTCTTCAATTAGAATGGATGGCTTCTCTAGATTTTAATAATAAATGAGGGGAATAGGAGATTATTCATCCTCTAACACCTTAGAGAGGTTTTCACTAGGGGATATGCCCTTTGTTTTTACTTTTTTGGAGTCAGATAGTGCCTTAGAGGGGTTTTCACTAGTAGACCCATGTTTTTATTTTTCATTTTTTATTTTTATTTTTGAGACTAAAGATCTCCTCTTCCCAAAAATATGCCTTTGGGTCCAATTTGTATACATGTACTAAGGTCTTCCCTCAGTCTTTCTATTTTTATGTTTCCCCCATGAATCTTAGGAGCGTTGCCTTCCTTTGGAACTCATCAACATGTGCAACACTTGGTTGGTCCTAGTCTATGAGTTCGGGGTGAACAAGGGGAAGGTCAATGAAGTTTATGGAGAGTTGCTAAAGGAAAAAATTTCCTATGAAGGTTTCATCATCAAGGATATCATCATAGGATCTCTTAAATTCCTCTTCAGGCATGTCTTCAATTACAACGGTTTCGCCGAGGGGCTATGGTAGGTATAGCTATTCATATTGGTGCCCCTAGTCGTGTCTAGGCCAAAACCCAATCCTTAGCTTCTTGGTAAGAAAGGAGGCTCAATGGGAGCCTTCAGACCACCCTCTTCACGGTCTAAACCACTTCCTTTGTATTTCCATTGTTCTGTAGCTAGCTTGTGGGATTGAAAGTACTATTCCTTAAAATAATCAAGAAGCTTGTCATTAGGGGTTTGAGCATCCCGAGACAACCATTTGATAATGTTCAGTTCCATTTCTTGAATTTTCAGAATCCCATGGGATAAGAATGTAGAAGAGAGGATTTTTCTTGGTTATGGTTCATTTTTTCTCTGGTGATCCTTGGTGGGATGGACACCCTTGAATATTTGGATCAAGAGGTAGGGCTTCAATTGCGAATGCATCCGATAAGTTGTATTACCCACAACCTTTGTTGTTCATCTTGATAGTGGAAAGTGTGGAGGAAATAATGGATTTTGGATCAGCATAGGTTTTGGAGAAGTTGGCGATGGAAGTTCCAATGTCAATCCCCAAGAAATTATTTGAGTGTGGAAAAGAGGCTTCCAATGCACGATAATATGCGAAGGGATGGGGATCAGCATGGATGGTGATTTCAGTGCCATTGTATTGCAGTTTGATACATTGGTGAAATGTGGAAGGAACAACCTTCATGGAATGGATCCACGGGTGACCAAGGAGGATGTTGTATAGGAGGTCAAGATCAACAACATGGCATATTGTATCTTGTACTACTTGTCCCAGTTGGATGGGTAGTGAGATGGTGCTTTCAGAGGTGTGTTCTAGGTTGTCATAGGATTTGATATTAATGATGTTGTTTATTATATTTGATTTAGTGTACCCCATTTGATTTATGAATTTTAATGTGCATAGATTTAGGGCCAAACGATTATCTATCATGACCTATTTGATGACAAATTCATTGACCATGATGATGATGTAGAGTGGGAGGATATGATCAGGCTCTACTAATGGCATGTTAGAAGGTTTGAATGAGAGCCCATAAGATACTGATAAGTGGCCTACTAGGGATTAAAATTGCATTGGGTCAATGTCATTGGGTACACGGGACTCTTATAAAGCCTTATTGAGGATCTCTTGATGGATGGGTGAAGTGTAGAGGAGATCTAAAATAGAGATTTGTGTGGGTTTATTCCCAAGGTTTTCTAAGAGGTTATATTGTGTATCAAAGGATGGAGTAGTAGTGGTACCTATGATAGAGATTCTTCCTCAACACGTAGTAGCTACACATAGACTATCTGGGCCTTTGACATGGATTACATTGACCATAGGCTCAACTTGGGAGATGAAACTGATGAACTTATCATAGTTGATATAGGTAGTGGTGTAATATTTTCCATCATGATGATCCCCTTGTTTACCTTTTCCTTGGTTTGGGAATGGATTGGGTTTGGTAGGTCCCTTTCCAGTGTTGTGTTGAGGAAACACATTTTGGTATATCTGGAGATTTGTGTTAGTTGAGGTCTGTGCTGGAGGATCCACTATGATTTCTTTGCAATCTATGATATCATAGATGTAGTGCTTTAGCTTCACGTGGTTTATAGTGGTGTGTCCCTTAACACGGTGATAGTCACAATACTCATTCTCTTTATACCAGGCAGGTTTGGGAGTAGACTCGTCAAATGGTTGAGTCTGTGGGTACACAATTAGATTGGTCTTAGCCATTCTATGGAAGATGAGATCCATGAGTTCACCCAAAGGGGTGAATGTTCACTTTTAGGTATTCTAGGCCTGAGGTTTAGACTATTCCCGAGGGACTGATATAGCATTTGTTTGATTGGCCATTGCTTGATAAATGGGAGGTTGCAGTGGCTTTGGTCTAGATACAACTATTTAGACATGCTTGGTGTTTGTGGAACCATCAGTTACTAAATTTTTATTTTTGTTCCCATAGCATGAACGATCATTATTGAACCTATCATGTTGGGTTTCCTTGTAGTGCTTGATGGTACCATCATCTAGAGGGCCCTTCTCGAGGCCCATTCCCTTTCCTTGGATCTCTCAGGAGGTTTGTATGTAATTCATGCACATGTGATGGGCTAGTTTGGGGTGCAGATTATCGATGAATATCTTCATCAAGTGCTTTTCAAGGGGTTGATATGATAGTCTCCTAGTGATTCATCATCATTAAAGGTAATATGACAAGATTTATCCCACTTTTTTCATGGATTTGCATAGATCTAAGAGAGATAATTCACTCTGAATGTTGTGTGCATATTGTAATATAAATTTCTTGGATAACTCTACAGATGTTGTGATAGTGCCATAGAGAATCTTGTAAAACCAATCAAGCACCATCCCTCCCAAGATTTTTAGGAAGAGGCACAAGAGATAATTGTCACTATAGACAACCTCTTGGAAAGCCATGTAGAATTCCTTGACATGACCGATGGGATCTCCCTTCCCCCTATATTTGTCAAATTTGGGAGTTTCAAAGTGCTTGGGGAAAGGGAATCACTATGATGAAGTGGTCAAGTAGATAAGGACACACTTCATCAAATTTGAAGTGGTGTAGGAGCCCCAACATCCTAAAGGAATCTTCAACATGTCCTAAACATCTAGGAGTTCTTGTTTTCAATAATGATCTATTTGTAAGACCTAGTGCCAAGATTTGGTCTTTATGAACCACTTGGTCAATTATGGTTAAAGGATCCATAAATATTGAATTTGTGTTATTTTTGTGTTTTATGTGTTCCTTAGGTATCTTTGGTCCATTAGTTACCCCTATGAAAGTGAGCAATCAACAGTTGTTCATTTTGTGCAAAATATGCAAAAATGCAACATTTGCATAGCAACATTTTGGCGACATGACAAATTTTTAAAAGTTGGTTGTAAACCTTCCTCCTAATGGATTATTGTTTAAAATTCTATTGTAACCATTGGAGGAACTGTTATGCCCTATATACCCATCCCTACATTTGGGTGCAAAATGTTGGGTCCCCCTTTTTTTGGCTCTTGCCTTGTCTTTGTTTTTCTTTGCTTTCTTCTCTAGGTTTTTCCCTCCCGTGAGGTTTGTTTTCTTTTTGTTTTTTGTCTTTCGTGTCTCCGGGAACTGGTCCTGGAGTTGGTTGTTCTTTCCAAATCCGGATCCCAGACTTTGGGATTCCCCGCCATGATGTCTTCTTCTCGTAAGAAGGTATGGTCATAGGGAATCCCCGGGCCCAGAGTCTGGAGGTTTCCCTATTCCAGAGTTTGCAAAAAAGAGTAACTAGATTTTTACCTCAGGTATAAATAGTAATTACACACCACTTTTACAATTACCACAATTAAACACTTGTGCATCCAATGCGATTCTTAGGCGACCAAATTATGATTAAGCTATGATTACTCTGTGCTTAGTGGGTTATTATCCAACAATTCAAGGTATCTGTTCATGATTTGTTGAAGGTAGAGCTCATCGCAGACATGCTCCTAGTGTGTTCTATCCCTGCTCCTCTTTGGATTCCCAGGCAGGTTCTCTGGTTTCTATTTTTTTCCTTGATTTTCCTTCTCTGCTCTTTGGTCTGTGTTTTGTTCACTGGTTTCATTTTGTGTTTCTGGTTCGCCTCCCGTTGGTGGGTTGGCCCTGCAAGAAGGTTGTCCACCTTCTGTGTAGCTATAGACTAGTGTTTTTGGTGTGTGCTTCCTTAGTTTAGTTCATGTATATAGTTGTATAAATCTATAAATGCTGTGTATTTTCTGTATATCACATGTATATATGTTTTGGATTTTTGTGTTTATGTGCATATACCTTGTATATCCTTCTGAGCTCGCAAGTTCCTCGCACTCCATCATTACATTTTTACCCATGATATCGAGCTCATTGAGATGGAGTCACCATAGTTTGAACTTGACACCTTGCTTGTTCGAGCCATGGCAAATTTCTCTCTCCTCTATCTCATCACCTTAATGGTGTTAGGAATAAGGTGTCTCAACCTTGGATAATTCCTATTCTTATTATTTGTTTTGTAAAAATTTTTTCTTGCAAATAATGTAATTAAGTGTGAGTGTACATGTCTAGTTGGCATGTTGATGTGTCACTCCACTTGATGTGTCAGCATCTTGAATTGTGTGTAAGGAGATCATGGCTAAAATAGTTATGATGGATTCCTATGACACGTAAGAGATATTTCTAGAAGATTCAATGACATGTGGCAACTGATAAAGTTGAGTACTATACACTCTTCCACAATTGTGGGGTTCGGGAAGAAATTTTAGGGTTCCTATTTTCTCAGATAATGGTAAAACCCTAATACGGCTATCTTTGGAAGTTTCCCTAAAAAGGAAATCACATGATATAAGAATTTTTTAGGGTTACAGATAGATATAGAAAATGAGTGTATTGTTGGTATGATCTGGTGCTACTGGATTTGTCTTTGTGTGTCGATTGTCTTCTGAAAGAACTTGCATTGCAAGTGTGTTGTAACCGTTGGGTTGAAGATAATACATTGTGCAGGTTTTGGAGTGCTGGGGTTTTTTACCTAAAGGTTTTCCCCAGGGTAAATCATTGTGTCATTCTCTGATTTCTATTTGCATGGTATATGGCTGCAATATCTTTGTTAAAGTAGTTAACGAATCAGAAATTGTAAGGATTTAAAAGAATTTGCTCAATACTTTCATTTAGAGATTAGTGTAGGAAGCTGTTTTTGCACCTAAGTTTCCTTACAAATGGCAGGATTAATTTCCCATGAGTGGGCATTCAAACCATGTCCCATCTAGAATTTATTTTACCCTGTGTCAGCCCACTTGTCACCATTAATGCCTTTGTGTTTCCTGCCACCTGACCACGTGCCAACCCACATCAGCCAAATATAGTTTCTTACTAGTCACATCAGCACAACAATGGCTAGATCATCTGGGATCCAGGCCCTAAGTAATCCCTTGTCCTATGTTTCCCCTTGTCATTTGGTTCAATTTCCCCTGGAGTCCTATTCACATTTTTTACGTGTATTCTGGGACTTTTTGATGTATGCTGACACTTGTTGAACAAATATAGGGTGGTGACAATTTCCCCAGAGTTTTAATATTCTTCTATATATATCACATTCTAACGGTTCTTTGATCTTGCAGGTTGTGGATAATTTGATCAAAAATGTCTGAAGTGATCACCCCTCCTTCCAGCCCAGAGTTGCCTACCATGTCCACCCGAGCGACCACCAAAACTAAGGCCAAGAGGTTGTTGGAAAAACTTCCCTTGACCTCCAAATATCCCAAGGACGGTGCCATTGTGGGATCAAAGATAGAATCCAAGGTTCAAGAGGTAATGGAAATAGGGCCCGAACCTTGGGCATAAGTGCAAGGCTTGATTCAAGACATTTACAGATTTAAGGCCACTGGAGATAATCTAGCCACTCAGATTGCCGCCTCTGGCATCATCAAGGAAAAACACTTTCCTTGTTTGGTGTAATCAATAGAGTTAATACTCTAGTTGGCAACATTGTATAACGTGCCAAGTCAGAATGTCTTACTCCCAGATCCCCGACCACTACAGTACCCAGCAATGATCATCACCCTAGATGCAACAACTTTTTCCTCGGGGCTAGGGATCCCACAATTCAATGGATCCATTATTCGAAATTGACTCTAGACATTGCAGGAGTTTGAGGGCACTAAACTCATTTCCTAACAACATATCAGTAGCCACTGGCTGAAAGTACCAAAGAGGGATTAAAAGAGGATGAAGTTGGAGATTCCCTGTGGGGAGTTCAAAGAGCCCATTCAGGCGGGCATTGTATTTTTATGCAGGATCTTCAGATTGCCCCATGCCCAGGATTTCTCAACATGGATGTACTACTTTCTGTACTACATCACCACTCACAGTTAGACTTTCAACTGGGTGGCCCTCATATCCAATCATGTAGACAAGCAGCTGAAGGCCATTGCCCAGAATTCCAAGTTCTACATGATGTCATATGTTCTATGGGCACTAGCACAACAAAGATCGGCTTTTCCAAGTTTGGGAATAGTTGGGGATCTTGGAAATGGCCCAGGCCAAATGATACCGTGGGATCATTATCCCCAAGTGCAATGGGAACTCAATTTCTCAAATTTATGTCGGGTAAATGATACTTTCATCTACCACAACATTCTGACACTTACTCAGGATTTCAAGTAAAGGATGTCACAAGCAGCGATGACTGTGGTCAGCTCCTATGACATCTATTTCATTCAATTCCAACACCACACCTACATTCAGGTGATAGGCTTCAATGGGAAGCCCCATCTTCTTCCCTAGTATTGCGGGGATAGAATTATTCTCTTAGAGTTCTATCGGTAGCTGATGGATCTACACACCTTCTTCACATTGAAGAAGGTCATCAATGTTCCATTCCCTTTTTTATGTGGGAATTATACATGTAGCCTTGCCGTGGCCCATGAGATAGGTAGTGAACTGAAGCACTTAGGGCTGGTGGAATTCCACCATGCCCAAAAGAACTACGATCCTCTCGGCAAGATTGCTGCAGCACTTCCCCGGGTGTCCCCACCGCATGAAGTAGATATTGAAGACTTTTAGGCAGACTGCCAAGATAGTTTTGATCTCTGGGCCTGACATTATTCGTGGATGAGAAAAGGTCTCATGAAAGCACTTAACCTTCATACTTTCCTAAAAGGCTTTAAAGATGATAGGTCACTGGAGAATCTAGCATATAAAGAACAAGGGCTGGACAAGCTAGACCTTCCTTCGGTGGATTGGGCCACCCCTGGGGACCTAATAATTGAAGGGGTATGTAACCACATTATAGAAGAAAGTCACCAGTATTTTTCCCAGGCATGCCCCAAGAGTGCTTGAAAGAAACCAATGGTCAAAAAGGCCATTCCCTCTTCAGCTGGCGCTGGACCTTCTTCATCTTCCACGACCGCTAAACCAAGCACAAGAAAAGGGAAAGAGAAAGAGGGTGTCCCTGTCCCCAAAATGCTTCCAAAAGTTCCCACCCTTATGATGGCTCAACTACATCAACAAATGGAGCCAACAAAGCTGGCTAGCCAGCAAATAAGTATGTAGGTATCCTCCAGCCTCCTTGTAGTTCCAATGGCATCTGCTCGCCCAGTGGGATCTCCATCATTGGCAGCAATGATGAGCATACATAATTTCACTGAGGTGGAGTCTACTAGTATTCTAGACACCGGGGCTCTGTTGATAAGGAAAAAGAAGAAGAAGGTGCCCCTACACCAAGTGCAGCCACTAGTCTCGGTATGCTAGATATGCCCCCGGTAGATGTCAGTTTGGACTCTCCCAAACTGGAAGATATTTTGGACTCATCACCCCCACATGATGATTTTGACAAAAATTTCTCAGCGGAGGAACTCATGGATCTCCAACAAGGCATAGGTCATGCAGTAGAGGAGATTGCAGCTCAAGACAAAGAAGAGGCCCCCATGGAAAAGGAAATACCAATAGAAAAGGGTACATTAGAGCAAGAGGCCCAGGAAGAAGTACAAACAGGGCCTGAGCAAGAGAAGATACCAGTCCAAGAGACCGAGAACACACCAAGGCAATCCACATGCGAGAAATCAATGATTGGGGAACCCAAACCCATGGGATCAACCGTACCCTCGATCATCACACTTCAAATGCCTTTGGTTACTTAGGAAATCAAGTGCCCCAAAGCACATTTATTAAGGTAGTAATGGTGGCTGCCTTGTTAAATTTTGGCCAGAGAACTTACCCACCTCCAGAGGATGTTCTGGTGGAGGAAAATGTTCCAACGGATGAGGCCAACAAGGCCCAAGAACAGTAGCAGTAGATAGATCTGGAGGTCCTAGATAATGAAAATACTAAATTAGCTAACGTTGGGAGGGACAAAGTCCCTAAAAATACAAATAATATTGAGACTAGGGAAAAGACTCTAGATAGTACAATGGAAGACACCAGTATGGCATAAAAAATTGAAGGTTCTAGAGAATAGGAAAAATAAAAAGAACAAGAACAAGAAAAGGAACCGGAGCAAGAGCGAGAGAAAGAGCCTGAAGACAATGTGCATTCTGGGAATGTGCCACCAGATTCCAAAAGGAATCCTAGTGAACAATTCTTAACAACAAAGACACTCCAGCTGCCCCAATGGCTGGTCAAATCAAAGAAAAGGAAGGCCCTGGTGGTGACCTCAGGCACCATGATCTCATTGGCGAAAATGATGGTCAAGAATGCAGAGGCTAAAAATCCCAAGAAAGCATGGATAGTCCATACTCTCCAGACTAATCCAATAGGTAGTGTAGTTGCGATTATTGCAACACCCCCACTAGATGCAGAGGCAGCGGCCATAAGGCTCGAGGATTACAAAATAATAGAAGTAGCATTAGGGAGGAGAGACAAACAGGTGAGCTAGATTTACTGAAAGAAGCCACCAAAGCAATAGAGGCTAGATACATCAAGCAAGGCCAAAAGTTGAAGGAGGAAAGAGAGACAAATGCCAATCTCCTCGCACTTCTGGTAGAACTTACATGACCTTTGTCTGAAGTCCACCCCAGAACCCCTTCCTCTGGATTGCCGCTTGTGCAAGGCGATGTGGATTCTCTATGATTCACGAAGAAGAAAGCACAAGCTGTGGATGGGTGGGCTGCCAAGAAAGTGACCACCATGAGACAATTTTTGGTGGCATCCCTCCTAGACCTTTATCGGGTTAATGTTCTTCTCAACTAGGCAAAGGGCTCCGCTATTATATGGGAGCAAGATTTGGCAAAGTATGAAAAATGGAAGGCCAGGCTGGAAGATATCCACAACATAGGTGAAGAAGTCACCATAGAGGCAGGGATTTTGGGAGATGAATCATATGATTCCATCCAGGCCCAGTACTCTAGACTTGTCCTCAAGAGTGTGGTATGCAAGGAACTAGTTAAGGCCTTGAAAGAGAAAGTGACACCAGCCCAATACCCCTTCAGTTTGTTTCAAGCATTCATGGCTAGAGTATCTCAGGTTGATCCCTTCACCACCAAGACATGTACATCGGAGGACTATTTTCTTAGCAAGTTCGATGAGTGGATGGAGTCCCTGTATCCACCTGTCACAGATTTTGACCAGGGAAGGCTATCCATATTGTCCAAGACAATGATCTGATCACATGATGCCATCAAGATGGTGGATGAATTCCAGAGTAGGGCCAAAGATGTTCAGGAGGCATTGGAGGGTGTCTGCAGCTAGTGGGATAGCATCAGAGATGTAGATGAAGTAAGCATAGGCCAAGTGTTGGAAGCTTGGGAAAAATCATAAGGAACAATAAAGCTCTCTGGAGCCCAGAGAATCTAGCCAACCATGTTTTAGTTGTACTCATTCATTCTTTTAGAATGTAAGTTCCTAGATCTCAGAATTACAGATCCCACATTTTTGTATTCATTAAGTGAACCATGTTCTGATTCCCAAGGTCGACCGGTCACTTTCAAGGAAGTTAATAAAGGTTTTCAGAAGGTAGGTAACCACAACAAGGCATATCAGATCAACAAGAGGTTTTTTGACAGATGGTCTTTCCAAGGTGCCGCTTCAACATTACACCTGGTGCATTAGAGATAGTGATCTTCCCTCCCATTTATGAGGCATGTAGTCTTGATCCGCTGGGGATCGGATTTCTTCTTTCTCCTCCCAGCTCTCTTCTCGAGGCCGATTCTTCCACTCTTCTTTTCTTGTATTATTCTTCTGACATGTTAGACATTCTCTATCTCGAGGTCTTTTTTAGCATGGTGCAGGTAGTACCAGCCACCAGAAATATTATTATATTGTAAAGTGTAAGGTAATTAGGTTAAGTTTTAGGTCAAACTTGGTGTATAAATATTAAGTCTGACCTCATTCCAAGGGTCATCAAAATTGATGATTTTGCAGTCCATAGCTAATAGAAATATGTTTTTCGTAGTTCACAATAGCAGAGCTCAATGCTCCTTAGTTGTTAAGGGTTCTTAGTAGATAGATGCTCCCTTGGAGCCACCATTGTAATATGTACCAGTGCTTGCTGGAAGAGATGTTAATGAAGAAGGAAGAGTTCTCTCAATGACGTTGTCAGCATTCTGACTTTTGGGTTAACGGTTTTTTATGCTTTGTTTTCTTTATGTCCTTTTCTCTAATAATTCAAGTATATTAATGACATCCTTTTTCTCTGCTATTGATTAAATATGAGTTGATGGCTCTATGTTTCTTCAGTATTTAGTGCAGTGTGTTAGAGCATTGTTGATGTTTTTAATGTTTAGTATAACAATAGGTAGATGAAATATTTCTAACCCTTTAGTGTATTTTGAAGTTTATTTTTTAAGATGAATGCGCACTTGCAGGAAACCCTGCTTACCTAAATCCATGAATAATATGAGTTAAGATAGCCAGCTATCCCCCTCAAACAAAACAATCACATTTTGCAACTGAGCCCCGCACCGTCGAGACCCGACTCTCACATGCTTGGAGGCCCAAGGAATCTCATTTCCCCGGACAACCTTTGTAGGTGAAGTTGGATGGTACCTTGGTTCCCGGTGACAAATTACCTCTATTGGTGGACCTATTCACAAAGTCTCGTCAACAGGAACTCCTCAAATAAATCTCACAGGTGGGTGGAGGAGAGATGATGTAATTTTTTTTCTTCAGATTATCAATAAAATTGAACCATTTTCCTACATACAGTGAATTGTTCTGGATATGTATGGCCCCGTATAGACTAAAATTAGTGGAAGACTGATAGATTGTTTAAATATATTTAATTACCTTTCATTTTCATTTTATTTTAACCTTTGATTAATTGTAGAATGTGAGATATTGTCATTTTGGTGAAAACTACCTGAAAACCCTAGTTACCTAGGGTTTCCCTGAATAAATGACTATTTCTCCTCATTCTACCATTGGTAAAATATGAGGGTTGGTGAAATGAGGGTAATGTACATGTGTTCCAATATTCCAAAAGCATTTTTTAGGTTGGTGGTCGAAGGAATGAGTTCAAACTGATTTTTGGTTGACATCTCAATGTGGCAACCAGTGAACAGTAAGAGAATTTGATGACAGAGGCATGTTGGGGTTGTATAAAGCACTTATATTAAATATTTGGGATACATTTAACATGGATACCATCCCTGGACCAATGGTTAGTCTCTTCACTCCAATCCTTGGGTACTTCCTTTGTTAATCAGTCCTAATTGGGGTGATTAGGCCTGTTAAGGATATTAGTATTTAGGCACTGTATGATTAAGTAATTATCTACCGAGTTGGGGGATATATGTAACTTGATAAAGGGTATCTAAATATTCCCTTATTTTCCTTAGTTTTTTGGAAAATTAAAGAGTTGTAGTCCAAAAACTGTCTGCATAGGGCTATAAGCGAATTAGGTGCCTAAAAAAAGGGAAGTACCATAAACATTAGTCTTGAATGAAATCCACTATTGGATTTGTGTCATGTTGGTCATGAATAGGTCCTAGACAAAGTGATACAACCCCATTCCAAATATTCACATAGCCTCTTGTGTTTCTCCAAAAGTTGATGTATCCAAGTAGGGTTATTAGGAGTGATTGTCCAAATCAACCCAAATAGGAACTTGAATCATCAAGTTTGGATGCTATATTGAAGTTTGAAGTTTTTTTCAATGTTTTAGAGCCTATAGAAAGTGATCACTTTGAAAAGTTGAGAGATTCAGTCATCTAGGACATAGTGAAACCTATAAGCTCTGCATCAAATGGTATCAGATCTCGGTAAAGAGTTATTAGGAGAAAGACAAAATGTCAGAGGGAGATGGAGAAACCAATCTCAGAATGAATAACATGGAGTTAGCCAAACTAGTCAAGGAAAAAATGGATGATAATAGGGAAATGAGGGATGCCAATTAAGCCTTAAGAGATGAGTTGGAAAGACTCAAGGGAAGAATAAACAAGAGGATAGATGGACACTCTGGAAATGATGAGGAAAGGGAAGAAGAAGAAGCCCTTGAACATGAAGAAGAAGAAGTTCCTATAGACCAGAGACCCCTCTTGAATTCTCTTAAATACATGGAGAGGAGAACCATGGATGGAGAGATAGATTTGCCTATTTTCAGTGGAAGAATGGACCCTGATGTAGCAATAGACTAGATAGAGTCCTTAAAAAGTTTCTTTTAATGTGAAGATATACCAGAAAGACAAAGAGTCAATATTGCAAAGTCCAAGTTGAAGGGAGGAGCCCTAACTTGGTGGAACTTCATCCAAACTGAGAGGGTGAAGAATGGTAAAAATATGATATCAACATGGAACATGATGATTACCTTGGTCAGAGAGACCTATGTTCCAGAAGATTATGGGTTGCAATTCCATAGAAAGAAGCAAAATCTTAGACAAAAATATATGGATGTGAGTACATACACTAAAGAGTTTCAGAAATTGTGCATGAAGGCTAGCACAAAAGAGATAGAAGAAGAGAATTTGTAAAGATACATCAATGGATTGAAGTACCCAATCCAAGAAGACTTATGTCTAAACACACCAGAGATAGTGCACAAATGTTATCAATTGGCATTGAAAGTAGAAGACAAGTTAAGAAGAAGACAAGAGAAAAATAATAGAGGAAAGGGAAATAATAATAACAACATCAAGAAAAAATTTAGGGGTAGAGGAAACACTTTTGGAAGAGGACACTTTTCAAGACCTTTTGAAGAACAAAGACAAACATACAAAGAACAAGGAGATTCAAGCTCTAGAGGAAACTATAGAGGAAGAAGACCCTTTGGAAGGGGAATATTTGGTGGAAAAAACAATGGCCCTTTTAAGTGCTTCAATTGTACCCAGTTGGGACACCATGTCACTAGATGTCTAGAAAAGTTGGGGTCAAATTAGAAAGGAGAAAGAAGAGTATAATTAACCCAAGAAGACAATCAAAGAAATACATAAAAGGAGCTTGAACCTGAAGAAGGATTATGCCTAATGATGAGACAAACCCTACTGCAGATGCCCCAAGGAAGAGAACCACCACAAAGAAAGTCACTGTTTAGAGTCAATTGCAGAAGCCATGAAAGGGTATATAAATTTATCATTGACACTTGTTCTACTGAAAATTTAGTGTCTAATGAGATGGTTCAAAAGTTAAAGTTACAAAAATTTCCTCATCCATGTCCTTATAATGTTTCTTGGTTAACCAAGGGTCAACAAACATTGGTAAAAGAACAAGCTTGGGTAGAGTTTTCTATTAGTGATTACAAGGACATAGTTCTATGTGACATAGTAGAAATGGATGTCTACCATCTACTCCTAGGTCTAGACCTTGGCAACATGTTGTGGATGCCATGCATAATGGTAGGAAAAATACCTACACCCTTGTCCAAAATGGTGTCTCTTTCACCATGAAGCCTCTACCTAATACAAAATTAGAAAAAGAGCCAGTAGTTATAGTTGTGGGAGAAAAAGAAATAATTCAAATAGTAAAAGGAGAAGATAAGGGAGGATATGTCTTGATTCAAAAACCAAAGGACATAATAGTAGCAGAAAAAGGGAAATCAGTGCCAAAGCAAGTTCAGAAACTTCTTGAAACTTACCATGAATTTATTGCTAGTGACTTACCCCCATCCCTCCCACCCATAAGATATATAAGTCATCAAATTAACTTTGTACCTGGTGCTAATTTTCCCAATAAGGACCCCCTACAAGATGATTCCCACTCAAACTACAGAAATTTGAAAGCAAGTGAAAGATCTTCTACAAAAAGGATTGACTGAAAAGAGCTTAAGACCTTGTGCAGTCTCATCAGTCCTAGCCCCCAAGAAAGATGGCACATAGAGGCTCTATATTGACAGTAGGTAAGTCAATAAAATAAAAATAAAATATAGATTTCCCATCCCAAGAATTGAGGATCTTGTAGATCAGTTGGGTAATGCTTGTTATTTTTCAAAATTTGACTTAAAATTTGGTTATCATCAGATAAGGATAAAACTAGGGGATGAATGGAAGACTTCATTCAAGACCATAGAGGTATTTATGAATGGCTTGTCATGCCATTTGTGTTAAGAAATGCACCCTCAACCTTCATGAGGTTAATGAATGCAATATTTTATGATTACAATGGAAAATTTCTTGTTGTTTATCTTGATGACATTCTAATCTTCAATGGAAGTTTAGAGGATCATCTCAAGCATTTGGAAATGGTGATCAAAAGGTTGCATGAACACAAACTTCTCATCGAGCTAGGAAAGTGTGTCTTTTTGCAGAAGGAACTCACATTTTTGGGATTTATAATCTCCCAAGGGACTCTCAAGATGGATCCCTCAAAAGTGGATGCTATTATTAATTGGCCACCCCCTAAGAATCAAGGTGATGTAAGAATTTTTCATGGTTTAGCTACTTTTTATAGAAAATTCATTAAGAATTTCAGTCATGTATGTGCACCTATGATTGACACAATTAAGGGTTGAAAGAAAATAAAATTTGTTTGGACTAAGGAGGCTAACAATGCATTTGAGTACTTGAAATCAAGAGTAGCACAATAACCCATCCAAACACTCCCTGGTTTTAACAAATTGTTCATAGTAGAGATTGATGCTAGTAACTTGGCTATATGGGCAGTCTTAAGCTAGGATGAAAAACTAGTAGCCTTCTTCTTAGAAAAAATAAATGATGCCAAGAGGAGATACTCCACTTATGACTTAGAGTTGTATTCCATGGTGCATGCCCTCAAGAAATGGAGGCATTACTTGCTACCCAAAGGAATTTTTTGTTTTTACAGAAAACCATGCATTAAGCTATCTAAACACCCAAGAAAATTTAAGTTTCAAACACATTAAGTGGATGGAACAACTCCAAGCCTACTCATTTTAAATTAAACATAAGAAGGGTGTAGCCAATAAAGTGGCTAATGCACTAAAACAAATAATTGTCCCATTCCAAGAAATACAAGTCATGAGTATTGGGATAAATGTTCTAAAGGATCTATTTTGGTGAAGCATATGAAGCATGTACAAAACTTGTGGACAAATACCACACTAATTTTTTAGAGTTTTTGATACAGGATGACCTACTCTTTAAAGGCAGCCAAATATGCATTCCTAGATATTCCATGAGGGATAAAATAATCCAAGAAAAACATTGTGGAGGAATGAGTGGTCACTTTGGCTTAGACAATATACTAGAAGAAGTCAAAAGACACCACCATTGGCCTAAGATGCAGAATGATGTTAGAAAATTTTTTCAAACTTGTATCATTTTATAACAAGCCAGAGGTATTTCAACCAACCAAGGTCTTTACCAACCATTACCTATACCCTCAAAACCATGCGAAGCAATATCAATGGATTTTGTAATGGGATTACCAAGGACTAAATAGGGATTTGACAACATTTTTGTAGTGGTGGATCATTTTAGTAAAATGGCACACTATATTCCATCCAAAAGCACATATGATGCATCACATATTGCTCAATTATTTTTCAAATAAATTGTTAGAATATATGGTTTACCTCAGTCTATTATCTCAGATAGGGATGCAAAGTTTAAGGGCCATTTTTGGAGGACATTGAACAAGAAGTTGGGCACAAATTTACAATTCAGTTCTTTCTACCATCCAAAAACTGATGGTTAGACAAAGGTAGTCAATAGATCCCAAGGAAATCTTCTTAGATGCCTCACAAAACAATATGAAAAAAATTGGGATCCTCTTCTACCACAAGAAGAATATGCTTTCAATGACTTTGTCAATAGATCAACATGTAGAACACCATTTCAAATAGTTTATGGTCTACATCCAAGGGGACCAATGGAGCTCAAAAATATCCCAAATGATTTCCATACCAGTGCTTAGGGAGAAGATCTTGTAGTAATGATCAAACAGATAAAAGACCATGTAAAGGATAACTTGGAACAAATAATGCAAAAGTATAAAGCACAAGCATATAAAAGGAGAAGAGAAGTACACTTTTAGATAGGTGACAAAGTGTGGGCTTACCTGAGAAAGGAAAGACTCCCTAAAGGGCCTCATACAAAACTTAACATGAAGAAGATTGGCCCCTACACAATTCTTCATAATTTTTGCTAGAATACTTATGAAATAACATTGCCACCCACACTCTCTATTTATCCTATTTTTAATGTTTTTGACTTAACAAATTTTAGAGAGAATGCATGTATTGGAGGTGAACAAGAAGATGGAGATGACCCACAAGGTGAATCAATTCATGATTTTCTCCCAGTCAGCCTCTCCTTTTAGAAAAGATTCTTTAATCAAAGATTCTCAAGAAGACTAGAAAGAACACCTACTTGCAGTACTTAGTGAAATGGAAATGACTTCCAAATATTGATGCCACATGGATGACTGAACAAGACATTCTAAAGAATGGATTCACTATGGACCAACTCACCTCAAGTGGGAACTTAAGTTCTCTTTCACCAGGGGAGTATGGTGCAAGAGCCCCAAAATCCTAAAGGCATCTTCAACATGTCCTAAACATCTAGGACTTCTAGTTTTTAATAATGATCCATTTGTAAGACCTAGTACCGAGATTTGGTCTTTATGAACCACTTGGTCAACTATGGTCAAAGGATCCATAAATCTTGAATTTGCATTATTTTTGTGTTTTAGTTGTTCCTTAGGTATCTTTGGTCCATTAGTGGCCCCTAGGAAAGTGAGCAATAAAAAATTGTTCATTTTGTGCAAAATATGCAAAAATGCAACATTTGCATAGCAACATTTTGGCAACATGACAAATTTTCAAAAGTTGGTTGTAAACCTTCCTCCAAATGGATCATTGTTTTAAATTAGGTTGTAACCATTGGAGGAACTCCTCAAATATCCCTCACAGGTGGGTGGAGGAGAGATGATGTAATTTTTTTTCTTTAGATTATCAATAAAGTTGAACCATTTTCCTGCATACTTTTGGATTTGTATAGCCCTATATGGACTCAGATTAGTGGAAGACTAATGGATTATTTAAATAGATTAAATTACATTTCATTTTAATTTTATTTTAACCTTTGATTCATTGTAGAACGTGAGATATTGACATTTTGGTGAAAACTACCTGAAAACCCTAGTTACCTAGGGTTTCCCTGAATAAATGACTATTTATCCTCATTCCAAAATTGGAAAAATATGAGGGTTGGTGAATTGAGGGGAATTTACATGTGTTCCAAGATTCAAAAATCATTTTTCAGGTTGGTGGTCGAAGGAAGGAGTTAAAACTAATTTTTGGTTGACATCTCAATGTGGCAACCAGTGAACATTAAGAGAATTTGATGACAAAGGAATGTTGGGGTTGCATCAAACACTCAGATTGAATATTTGGGGTAAATTTAACATGGAGACCATCCCTGAACCAATGGTTAGTATCTTCACTCCAAACCTTGGGTACTTCCTTTGTTAATCAGTCCTAATTGGGGTAATTAGGCATGTCAAGCATATCAATATTTAGGCACTGTATGATTAAGTAATTATCTACCAAGTTGGGGGATATATGTAACTTGATAAAGGGTATCTGAATATTCCTTTATTTTCTTTATTTTCTTGGAAAATTAAAGAGTTGTAGTCAAAAAACTACCTATATAGGGCTACAAGGGAATTAGGTGCCTAAAAAAGGGAAGTACCATAAACATTAGTCTTGAATGAAATCCAATGTTGGATTTGTGTCATGTTGGTCATTAATAGGGCCTAGAAAAAGTGATCCAACCCCATTCTACAAATTCCCATAGCCTCTTGTGTTTTACCAAAATTTGGTGTACCCAAGTAGGGTCATTGGGAGTGATTGTCCAAATCAACCCAAATAGGAACTTGAATCATCAAGTTTGGATGATATATTGACATTTGAAGTTGTTTCAAAATGTGTAGAGCCCATAGCAAGTGATATACTTGAAAATTTGAGAGATTCAATCCTCTAGGACATAGTGAAACCTATAAGCTCTACATCATGAAGGTCTTTCTTTCGATCCCTGCGCGAAGCTCCTTAAGGGGGTTGCTCATTTATTCCCATTCCATGTTGATAGGAAATGAGGTGGGTACTCCCATAACATTGGATCCTAGTACTTGGTATAGGTCAAATCACATTGGAGAATATGAAGGATTTTGTGGGGGATATTGAGGAATATGGTAAGGAGATTGTCTGACTGCATAAGTGGGTTGTGATGGGGGTAGCGGTTGCTACTGTTGGGCATAATACTCTCAAGTAAGTGAAGGTAAGGTCGACTATATTTGTGAAGGTTTTTGGTACAAGGGCTATGCTTGTTGCGGCACTTGGTAGGCTGGGCGAGTGTAGGTTTGGCCTACATAGGTTGGCTGGGCGCTAGTGCTACCATAGGATGGATAGATGCCCTATGTGTTCATTCCTCTAGAGGGAGGAATGAGGTAGTTGATGCATGTGGAAGTACTTGGTTGTTCAGGAGGTAGTATGGTTTGCGTTGTTGCCAATGGAGGCATGATCAAGTAATTGGTAAAGGTTGGTTGCTAAGGTTGGGGTGGTTATGATGTGAATTGTGTGGCAAAAAATGGGTTAAAAAATGGTTGTTGTGCTTGGGAGGTAGGAGGGTTTGTAATGTGTGAATGTGTGAGAAATCCAAGAGCTTTTAAAGATTCCTAGGAATAGTGCCAAGCGGATGAGGAGGTTACTTGCGTGGTTTAAGTGGTTTTGGAATCTTGTTGGGAAGTGGATGCATTAGGTTGCATTTGGATGCTAGGTTGTGGATGAGGTGCCCAAGCACTTTGGGATGGTACTTTTAGTTGGGCATGGAATGTAGGACCTTAAGGAAACAAAGGTTGGTTTAAGGCTCCTATAGGTGGGCATGCTTGTGGTGAATTGTGGTTTCTACTGCTGTGGTGGAGGAATGAAGAAAGGTAATGATGTTGCAGAAGCAACCGTGGCTTGTGCAGCTAGTGGCTATGAGACAATTGGTTGGGTAGTAATAGGCTAGGTAGTAGCTGATTGGTTAATATAATGTTGAGCGGCTTGGGTAGAAACATGTTGGGTTGGTTAAAGTGCTGGAAGTAGAAGAGGATTAGAAGATGAAGCTCCCATAATGGAGAAGGGAGTTGACTATGCTGTAGTGTGTACTATGGGTTGGGTGGTGGTTGGTTGGAGTAAGTGGGGTATGATTAAGGTGATTTGGGATGTTCTTAGGCTTAGATTAATTATTTATTACACTACAAGCTAAAACACGTTGGCTGGGATATGTATGGGATGTGTGATATTGGGTGGTAGGAGTCTAGGTGGAATGGGAATACCCTCGTGCTGAAAGTTAGCAATAATGGTAGCTATATTGTGGCTATTATGACACTGACCATGTGTGCATGTCTAGGATGAATCATGAAAGCTTCCATGGAACTAGAGGTAGGGACCTCATCAAGATCGGTCCATACATGTTTGATTTGTACTTGATGTTGGCGTCGGAGATTTGCTTCTGTGCAAATAGTTGACTGTATATTTGTCATTGATGACAACATATAGTATACAACAATGAACTATATTTTATTTTTAGTATGGATATGTGGAAGCCTTGCACGGTTATTTTTATGTTTAAGACATAGTTACTATACCATGTACATACATGCAGATTCAAATGTTCTGTAATAGTTGAGTTATGTTACTCTGTTTACCAAACATAGTTTCAGAAGATTGTTTTCAGAAAGCCGACAGTAATTTTATTAATTCTTCAGTTGCATTTATCTATGGGATATGCATGTTTAGATTCATATTTAGTTATGTGTCTAAGTTAATTAACCAAAGGTGTTAAACATGTTTCATCCGAAGCATGACATTTGGGTAATTTTGGTGGAGCCAACTATGTGAAGCGATGCATCTATTCAGTTTGAGTTGCACGGTTCTAATTATGTTGCATGCTTGGTTTGGTCAACTAAACAAGCATTGAAGGGATTACTAAAGCCGACAAAGATCATATATTTTGGAGAAGATACTTATAGTAGTTCATTTGAAGATCACCAAGTGTGAATGATAAGAAAAGAGATAGAAAAAGGACAGAACAAAATGCTGATTGTTTTGGGACAGTAAAGCCATTTTATTCATCAGATAAAGACCTATGTGAAGAAGCAGAGAGTATATACAATTCATTGGAACTGATCAAGGCAACAGGTCTACTCAAATAGTTCATTATCAGATATAGTGTATATCTATTTTACTAAAGGTTGTAGCCTTCATCATATTAGCAGTGAGCTTTTGGATAGAAAGTCCTCACCCCTAACAAGTTTACTTGTAAAAGACTCTTGACAGGGTTTGACCCTTAACCAGGTCACTGTACTTATTGCATTGTAAAGAACAACTCCTAACAGGGTTGTAATATATTCTAATAGGATTATTATACTCAAGTATAATTCTTTGTGGGTGCTAATTCCCACCAGGGTTTTTACCTAGTTTGGTTTCCCCGTAACCAAAATTGTAGTGTTCTATTTTGTTTTATCTTAAATGTGTATGTACTTATGATATTCTGTAATTAATTGAAAAAAAGAATTTAACTTACTGATAATTGATTCATCCCCCCTCTCCGTTATCCCTTGGAAATATTCCAATAATTGGTATCAAAGCCAAGTGCCTTGGAGAGAAAGCCTAACAACTTAAGGTAGATCAAATGGCGTACTTCAGGAAAGAGAGTCCTAAGTTTGATAGAGAGAATTATTTTGACCGGAAGAACAAAATGATAACACATCTTCAATGTGTTGGTTTTGAGATTTATGATATTGATACTCATGAAATTGATGTTCCCACCTTGAAAGACCTTGCAGAAGAAGATTCTACTAATAAACAAAAGGAAGTATTCACCCAAAATGCAATTGCCAAAGAAGCCCTAATCAGTGCCCTATATGACAGTGAATTTTCTGAGATCAAGAGGGTAGACAAAGCATATTCAATTTGGAAATACCTAGAAGACATGTTTGAAGGAGATATCCAAGCCAAGAATGTGTGGAGAAAGACATGGAAGAAAAGATACAACAATTTAGAGATGCTACCTCAAGAAAACATCAGAGCCTACAATCAGACGATTAATGAAGAAGTCTTAGGAATCAGGAACAATGGTGGAGAAATTTCAGAGATGACATAATGGACAAATTAATGACCACATTGACAATAGATTATGAAATCAAGATAAACATCTTTGATAAAACCATGCAATTCTCAAAGGACTTCAAAAGAGAAACCTTGATTAGCAAAATATCATCATTTGAGATATCAAGATTGAAGAGAGAACCTAAAATAGAAACAACTTTCAAAGCCTACGTCCGTGGCAAGAAATCCTTGAGCATCTCTTTTAATAATGAGAAAGAAGAAGTTGATACAAAACTAGAAGAAATAATTTCTATGATTGCTAAGAAGGAAAGGAAAGGTAAAGGAAAATATGAAGGACATCTACCATGTAAATGTTTCTCATGCAACAAAGTTGGCCACTTTGTATCCAAGTGTCCTACAAGAGTCAAGAAGTACAGATCAGATTACAAACCCAAATATAATAAGGAATTCTATCATGCTGAAGATGGTGTAACTGATGATGATTCAAGAGAAGAGGAAATTGGATTCATTGCAATTAAAGATAATGAAAAAATGATTGAAACAATATAAATTGAATATGAAAAGAAAGCACAAGAATTGGATTTAGTTTCACAAGCTGACATAAGAATAGACTGGATCATAAACAATGGGGTTTCACATCACATGACATGTGAAAAAGATAGATTTGTACATCTAGAAAAGTACAAATGTGGCATGGTCAGATTTGGAGATAACACTCCCAAACCTATCATAGGCAGAGGATCTATCACCTTAGATGGAAAGAATAAGATAGATGATTTTCTTTATGTTGATGGTTTGCATCATAACTTACTAAGTGTTGGAAATTTTTTATATAAAGGATATCAGTTGAAATTCAAAAACAATGGATGAATTATTAACAACAAAGAAGGAGACATGATTGCATCAGGCTCAAAGACCAAAGGTAATTTTTTAGCTTAACTCCCAAGTAAGTTGTTTTGTTGCAAAAGTGGATGACAGTTGGCTTTGGCACAAAAGACTTTGTCATATCAATTTTGACAACATAGTGAAGATAAGTAATGTAAAGGTAGTAAGAGACCTTCCTAGTATTGC
>MU225079.1:674029-689105 GCA_018584345.1 Thuja plicata
AGCCCCTTGATTGGCTAGTTCAAGAATGTATTTTTCTTTCTCCTCAGCTAGTAGAATTCCCATCATTTTACAGAAATCTTTGTTAGCACGAGCTTGTGCAATCTCTTCTTGAGTGATTTCTACTTCTGCATCGTTAGGGGGGTCTTGAGATTGGGACTTACCCCAAGTTTTAAAGAGGTTAGTTCTGCTAACCTCACCACCTGATTGATTATGATCTGCCATCTTTCCAAAATGCAAGGATTCAAGGTGTAAAGACT
Organism: Thuja plicata; assembly: GCA_018584345.1. Classification (NCBI taxonomy): domain Eukaryota; kingdom Viridiplantae; phylum Streptophyta; class Pinopsida; order Cupressales; family Cupressaceae; genus Thuja; species Thuja plicata. The sequence goes on from MU225079.1 coordinate 674,287, forward strand.
TGGTATGAAAAGATTGAGTGTTCTCTGAATTTGGGTCTTCTTGGAATAAAGGATTTCAAACCCTACTAAGATCCACAGGAAATGACCATTTATTGTAAGGTCAATGTACCGGGGAAGGAGATCGAGATGATTCCTCACTAGATGTAGTCAGTAATGGTGTGGAAAGTATAGATTCATCTTGATTGATTGAAGGAAATGTTTTGCCACTTCGAGTTGTGATAGTCATAGACAAAGTTTTGAACAAGGAATGGGAACTAGGACCAAACTTGAAACTGTCTCAAAGTAATTGCACAAAATGTGCCAAAAGGTGAAGTATCCTTGGTGCAAATTGTCTAAGATGAGGCTAAAACAAGCCAAGAGATGACTATTGTGACACAAGGCATGATGAAATAAATAAAAAAGACATGAGACAAGACTAATTTAAGAAAGAATCATGTAGTTCTCAACCGAAGAAACCAAGTTTTAAACTGTGTGAAGATAGATGGCAGAAAAATAGACCCATATCAGAGACTAGATTTGATAGAAGTATGAATGACTGGTAGATTTTAGCTCACTATTTTGGACAAAAGACTCCAGTTTTGCATGACGAAATGCTCTGTCGCGCGAAGTTTCTCACTGAACCACACGAAGAAATGCTCTCTTCACACAAAGAATGACACCAGTTGATAGAATAAAAAGTGACAAAGTAATGGCACTGTTGCCAAATGTCGCACGATAGTATAATACATATCATGTGAAGATTCTCATTGAATGATGCGAAGATTGAGAAATTTCATGCGAAACAATGAAAATATTGAAAAAAAGGATGTTTAAAGAATCAAACTATTAAGACTAGTTTGCATTTCCCAAGATGAAATCATGTTATTTTTTGATAGATAGTTCAAGTTACAGATTGTTTTGGACATGTTCAAGATTGACAATTTGTGTGTTTTGACGATAGTTTCGATTGTTCAAATGATACACCCACGCAAAACACATTAAATAGAATGTTTATAGTACCAGATTAAGAACATCACAACCCTAGGATAGCCATGACAATATCTATTGAATCCCCACTTGAACTGAATTCTAGGTACGCTTACTCCTAGAAGATAACTTAGAAGCTTGGAAGCACGGGCTCCTCCTTACATATGCACTGACTTCTCAGGCATAGCAAGCTTCGGACCCCAAAGGAATTACTTCCCAAAGGGTTGTTATCTCTACTAAAAGTTGTAACAATGTGGGGCATCTTAGTCAGTATCTAACCTTCCGCACCAATAGATAGAGGGTTTTTGGAAAACTAGAACAACAGTTTGTAGAAAGGACATCCGTTCAGGTGGTTGTGATCAAGTCATTTTTCCAATAAAGGGGGCTCTCCCAATTCGTTCAAACCAAGGATTTCACCTAATGATGTCGGGACTTTAACGCACCACTAGGGTACTGGAGGAGATTTTGGTTGCCACAATGAATTCACACCTGTCTATTGTGACACTAATCACAATAGTATTTTTTGTATACTGGTTTGGAAGGGCTTGGCTTTATCCTGTTACCGGTTGGGCATCCACTCTCACCGGCTCTACTAAAGCTCTCGGGAGGTAGCCACTCTAGAAGAATCGCATGAATTTATCTTACACCCAAGATCCATAAAGGCGAGGGGAGAGGATACATTCATGTAGTTCTTAGGATTACAATCTAAAAAACACTTCACTCACGCAAGACAGTGATTCATTTTAAGCACCAACCAAAGTGTATTTTAACTACCAAAAATAGATATAAGAAGTTATGAAAACATGCAAGGTCTTCGAAAAACGTCCTGCAATAAAACCCATTAGTAGTTTGTAATGCCTTTCTTCATATTAGCGTCCTGCAACAAACATGTCAGAAATTTATGATGGCTTTTCTTTGTCTCAGCGCCCTGCAAACCACTATTATGCTATTTTGAAAGATAAAATCAAAGAAGCACAGATGTCAGAAAATAGTAGGTGGTTAGAAAATTGAGACAATAAAATATCAAACTGAAATCTCTGGTCAGTAATTTCATGCGATAAAGTATGCTAGCTCATGCAAAGAATCACTGTAAGCCACGCAAAGAACTAGAAAGTTCACACGAGACATACAGAATGTTTGTGCAAAATTAAAATAGAACTTGTATGGAAGTACAGACAGAATTCAAAAAAGTGAAAAAGATGAAATGAAATGAGGCTAGAACAGAAATGTACCTGTCCCACGGTGGGTGCCAGAAATGTATGTGGTAAATTTGGCCTTGTTAATTCACCATACACTTCAACATAGTCCTTCTTCACTAGGTACACACAAGACTGAATATGAGATTATTCATCCTGTCTGCCTGCATGATTCAACCTGTTGCCTTCTATCCAGACGGGGTTTTTGAAATTGCTCTCAGAACGAGAGTCTCATGACCATGGAACAATCTAGGAACAAAGGATTTATCATGATGAATGCAATACAATGCAAGATTATACTAAGAATTGAAAGATGTAAGATAATCTAAGACATGATGATAAATGCAATTATTCTAAAAATTGAAGCTATTCTATTGCAAAAATGATATTATTCTATATGAGACATGACAATAATTCAATATTCTAACAATGCATATTTTCTCCAGGAATTCAGGGGGTTTTGAATGAAGAATGAGAGTTCTTTTATAGACTCAGAGATGAACATAATAGAGACTTTCCTCTTTGAAATAAAACATATAGAAAAGCCAGTTCAGAATAGAAAGCTTTATTCAAAAGAATACAATAAATTGTTTTCTCTTTGCTTTAAATGTTTTCTTTCTTTGATTTAATTCTATTTTATTTGAATTAAATTGTTTTCTTTCTCTTTAAAGCACAATTAATTCAAAGATTCTATTTTTGAACAGAGATAAGATTTTTGAGAGACTATTCAATTAATTAAATAAATATGACCTCAAAATTGTTTTTTCTCAATTATCTGAATAATTAAATTCAATTATTGAAATGAGGATATTTATCTAACAATTAAATATTATTTAATTCCTTTTCATGTGTCTTAGCCAAAGAGGGTGAATTTAATTTAATTAAAGTGCTAGGACTTTATAATTAAATTAATTCAATCATAGGGTTTGTTTAGCCAATAGATATTTAGGAATTAAATATGATGTATGATTAATGCAGATTTAGGATTTTCTACATTTGACACTCAGGTCAAGTAGAGTCAGTTAAAACTCATAATTGCATAGTATAATAGGACTTTGATGATCTAGAAGAGTGACAAATGCAACAAAATTGGTTAGGGTTACAAGATGCAAGTTTTGGGGTGTTACAACTTGATGGCTACTTAACAAATATTGGATTTAGAAAGGGAGCAGTAGATTGCAACCTATTCATTAGAGAGACACCTGAAGGTTTAATACTTGTTTCTATCTTTGTTGATGGAATTATTTTTGGAGGTAATGACAAGCTTAGTGCAGAATTTGCAAAAGAGATGCAGAGTAAATTTGAAATGAGCATGATTGGACCTATCAAATATTTTTTGGGATTAATTGTAAAACAAACAGACAAAGTCATATCCTTAAATCAGTCTAAATATGTGAAGGAGATATTAAAGACTTTCAAGATGGAAGATTGCAAGCCAGTAAGCACCCCCATGACAAAAGGAAGAAAGCTTTCTAAAGATGATGAATCCACATCAGTTGACAAGACACTATACAAGTCTATGATTGGAAAACTCATATATCTCACTCAATCTAGACCTGACATTTCTAATGTAGTTGGCATTGTTGGAATGTTTGCAGTTGAACCTAAACAAAATCACTTAATGACAATAAAAAGAATATTCAGATACTTAAAGGGAACTAGAGACTATGGTTTATGGTATCCTAACTCAGAGAATGTACAACTTCATGTTCATACTGATGTTGATTGGGCAAGTTGTGTTGATGACAGAAAGAGTCCCTCAGGAGGAGCAGTATTCCTTGGAGACAGATTGGTCAATTGGACAAGCAAGAAGAAAAATTGTATTTCTCAGTCAAAAACCAAGGTAGAATATGTAGCAGCAGCATTGAATTGTTCTACAATAGTTTGGATCAAATTGTAGTATGAGGAAAATCTTCAACCTGCAATCACTCACAAACATGAAATCTTTAGCGGGTTAGCACATGAAACTCAAGTGAAATGAAAGCAAGCAAGAAAACATAAAAAGTATCCTCATATCATTGGATAGAGTGGAAACAAGTTGCACCCAAGAGGCTTGTTTTATTTTCTCTCTTATGGGAATGTGAATGTGCTCTCTAAAACAAAAATGCAATGGATCCCCAAGTGGATTGATAAACAAGAAGAAAGATTCAAGAGCTAGTATGAAGAACTAGTCTCAAATATTCTTTAAGATGATGATATTCTAAGCTAGTTATGAACATGATATGCATATACTAGATGGAAATTAAGATTCATTCACCAAATTGAAACTTAACATGTAATATCTAAGTGATTTAAGCATAAACTAAGAGCATATGAAAACATGAAATCTATAGCTATGCACTTCTAAAAGTAAAATAACATGATAACAATGCAATATTGAGAGATGAAAAATGAAGAGGTGAAGGCCTCTATTTATAGAGTTTTTAGAGAGAGGAAGAGGCATGGATGAAGTGGCACCTATGTGGCATCCACATAAGATCCATATAGAGGACACATAGGCTTTGAGAGGATGGCCAATTTTGAGTCAAACTTGGCATTAAATGTTGAGTGGCTCAACATTTCCAAGTGGGAGACAAAGTTGTAAGAAGAAATTAAGAGGGATGGGTGCCCATTTTGGAGAGAATTTTCCCATGTGGGTGAGCATTCCATTAGCCTTAAAAAGGTTAGGAATCACCCTTTAAGTATAATTAAAGGGCAGTTAGGTGGGGAAGTATACTTAGGAAATGAGGTGGTGGGAGTAGGGTAGGAATAGGGTAGGCTTTAGGGTAGGATTAATAGGTTCCTAGCTAGGGTTTAGAATATAATCAAATTGAATTTGAATAAATCATGCTTTAGAAGAATTAGGAATATGGAGGATTTAATAAATATAAATTTAATAAAAGGGGATTTTGTGGAGGCAAATGTATTTAAATAAATTACATTAGGATAACATTTGATCATTTGATAAATACTAATTATGAAACTATTTAATTGATTAAATTAAATAGTTAGAGGAATAAGGGGGAAATTAATATTAATAATAATATTAATATTTTTGGGCATCTACACAAACAAATGATAAAATAATTTGAAATTCAGATTTATTATCCTATTATTATTCATTGCGATAACACTAGCACTATCAATATGTCAAAGAACCCTGTGATGCACGCAAAGGCAAAACATATTGAAATAAAATATCATTTTATAAGAGAAAAATTTGCAGGCAAAGAAGTAAAGTTGGATTATCTGAGCACTAAAGAATAGTTATTAGATATTTTTACAAAGCCTTTATCAAAAGATACTTTTGAGTATCTTAGGAGAAGCTGGGAGTAATTCCCTTTCCTGAATCTAATTAGAATTTGCAGCAAGAGCATCAGTCCTTGGTGACTGATGAATGGTTGACTACTCTAATTTTGGAGTAGTACCTGTTCTTGATGGTATTTGGCACCCTTTTCCATTGATGTCAAAGGGGGAGTATATAGTAAGGGGGAGCATATACTCTAGGGGAGTATATAGTCATGAAAATAAAAACACAGTCAGAGGAGCTGCAGTAGTGAAAAGGAACCTTTGATGAGGATATTGAGAAGATTGTAAAAAGAAGGAGGATACTTTGAGTTGATGGTGTTTTTCATATCATATGTTGCCATCAATGTCAAAGGGGGAGATTGTTGGAGATTTGCTTCTATGCAAATAGTTGACTGTATGTTTGTCATTGATGACAACATATAGTATACATCAGTGAACTATATTCACTTTTTAGTATGGATATGTGGAAGCCTTGTGTAGTTGTTTTTATGTTTCAGACATAGTTACTATACCATGTACATACATGTAGATTTAGATGTTCTGTAACAGTTGAGTTATGTTACTCTATTTACCAGACATAGTTTCAGAAGATTGTTTTTAGAAAGCCGTCAGTAATTTTAATAATTCTTCAGTTGCATCTATTTATGGGATATGCGTGTTCAGATTCATGTTTACTTATGCATCTAAGTTAATTAACCAAAGGTGCTAAATGTGTTTCATCTGAAGCATGATGTTTGGGTAATTTTTGTGGAGCTGACTATGTGAAGCGATGCGTCTATTTAGTTTGAGTTGCGCGGTTCTAATTATGTTGCATGCTTGGTTTGGCTGACTAAAGAAGCATTGAAGGGATTCCTAAAGCTGACAAAGATCATATCTTTTTGAGAAGATACTTTTAGTATTTCATTTGAAGGTCACCAAGTGTGAATGATAAGAAAAGAGAGAAAAAAAGGACAGAATAGAATGCTGATTGTTTTGGGACAGTAATGCCATTTTGTTCATCAGATAAAGACCTATGTGAAGAAGCAGAGAGTATATACAATTCATTGGAACCGATCAAGACAACAGGTCTATGTAAATAGTTCATTATCAAATATAGTGTATATCTATTTTACTGAAGGTTGTAGCCTTCATCATATTAGGAGTGAGCTTTTGGACAGCGAGTTCTCACCCCTAGCAGGGTTACTTGTAAAAGACTCCTAACAGGGTCTGACCCTTAACCAGGTCACTGTACTTATTTCATTGTAAAGAACAACTCCTAACAGGGTTGTAATATATTCTAACATAGATTATTATACTCAAGTACAGTTCTTTGTGGGTGCTAATTCCCACCGGGTTTTTTTACCTAGTTTGGTTTCCCCGTAACCAAAATTGTGGTGTATTATTTTGTGTTATCTTAAATGTGTATGTGCTTATGATATTCTGTAATTAATTGAAAAAAAAGAATTTAACTTACTGATAACTGATTCACCCCCTTCTCAGTTATCCATTGGGACTATTCCAACAGTTGGGGTGTCAAAAAAGACCATGGCATTGTTAGGATCCATTGTTGGGTCAGACAAGCTAGTGGAAAGATTATGATCCATGTCCTTCCTCTTCTTAGAATGAGTTTCAAGTGGCATGAAATAAATGATCTAAAATGTATGAGGAGATATGAGTGCAAATGGAACTAAGAAAATGAGTCTAAGGATGATGATGATGCGAGACTTAGGATTTGATATGCAAATGTATGGAAGATACCTAAGGATGATGGTGATGATGCAATCTGATGATGATGTTCTAAGGACTTAAGGGATGACTTGGTGTTAAAAAAAGGGTGAGTTACTTTACCTAATGTAGGCTTAAATGAATGTGATTTTGTTAACCTAAGACAGACTTGTGGTCTTTTAGAAGACGAGATTATTTGTCAATGCAAACCAACCTTTATATCAAGGTGATGAGGTTACAAGGACAAAGTGAGATATCCTAGATAATTATTAGTCAAGGAGTTAAAATAAGGGATGAATTTGATAACATGTAGGCTCTAAGAAACTCATAAGGATGTGACACCAAGTAAGGGATGTTTTTTTTAAAAATTTTCTTGGGATATTGTTTGGATATTGGATGAGGTTTGATTGATAGGATAATGTTACCTAAAGAGGGCGACTTAGATGACTAGGGATGACCCTAAAATACAATGAGGGGAATGCAAGCTTTGGGTGAAGAAGAGTGAATGGACAAGTTTTGCGATGTGCCAACTAGTCATATCTCTCAAAGTTGACAAAGGTGTGGTTCAAATGATACTTGCCCATAAAGCATGAAAGGTTGTTGTTGAAGATGATTTTTTCATACTTCTCATGATCTTGGATTTATTGTTGATTTGATTTCACAATGTGTTGGTATTTATTAGCCTCTTCATTGGAGATCTTCTGGTCTATGTATATATGAGGTAGTTGAAATTTCACTTTCTTATGTTTCCCCAAATTAGAAATGTCCAATGAAGATGGATTATGTATGGTCAAACTAGATGGTTTTGCAAAAGTAATCATTGTTTTCTGATTGGGTTCAATTGATCTGAGTTAGCTTGGTTGAATTTGTTCGATGGAAAGAATGAGTTTCAATCACACATCAAAGGCATTGACTACGCTAATTATACCTTGATTCAACCATGAACATTCAATTTTTGCGAACATGCATCTGAAGACAATCGAACAAGGGATAAAGAAACCTTGAAGGATACAAGAAATTGTGACTAGTTTGATTGATAGGAAATTTTGATAGCGCAATGCGTTTATTCAAGTGATTCCTTCAAGTCACTATTATTTTCATAATTTGTAGAAACCCAAGCAATATCTACCTAAGGAAATTGTCTTAGCCTTGAAAATATTTTATCACAAACTTAGGCACACACACGAGATCTAATCAAAATACAGTCATCACCAAGCACGTAATGACTCCAGTCATGATGTCGTATTAGCCGACTCCAAACACTCAAGGTGGAACGAATGTGCGAGTATCTTGGGGAGGTTACTATCCTCCTTGCACAAAGATTACCAAGCTTTTGGAGGTGAATCGGGTAGGCTTCTAGTTTTAATGGTTCTTAGTAAGGGTCTTCATTCGGATATATCCTTTGTGTCCACACAAGTGTGATTGAGGCATATAGCCCCATAAAGAACCTTGGCATGAGTAGTCATGTGAATATGATTGAGACCGTAGGGCCCTAGTATGTTCTTTGTCAAGATTTGATTATATTCTCAAATGATATCTGACTTTCGAGGCTTCAAACCCAAGAAGTAAATTTGATCATTGTGAGTTAGAGTGGTGTGGCTTACACCTCATTCTCACATGGGTCATTCCTGGGAGATTTTTATTTCAACTGACTGGCCCAAATAAAGGATTAACTTGAAAATAATGGATTGGAAACAAAAGGAGTCTAGATTTATAATTTTCCCACAAGGGGAAAAGAACATACTCTCCTATCCAATGTTGTTTTCTCCTAAACACTCAAAACATGTAGTTAATTCCCAAAAGATTACTTGCCTAAGGAAAATCAAACATGTCTAGGTTTTTGATCTTCCAAATAGGAAAGAGAGCATAATCTCCTAATGCTTGATTTGAATCACACAATAAATCACCTAGTTAATATATGTTCCTAGATAAACACTAAGAAGCATGATCATTTGGTTGATGTGAATTTAGGCATCCTTCAAAAAACAATGTGAGTAGTTTTGAATGGTGTTCTTTGACAAGCGGGCTGCAAAGAGATCAGTTATTAGTTTCCCAAGTGTCTTAGTCTTTGACAAGCATTCCAAATCAAGAAAAAACACCCAAAATATTTGTTAGTAAAAAAAAAATTGTGCAGACTGGGTGCAAATGCTGATTACAGGTAGAGATGCCGATTTGATTAGCAGTACTAATGATAGGATTAGCAAGAATAAACCATAAAAAGAAGGTTATTATAATACCTATGGAGACACCGATTTAAGGAGGATATGCCCAATGGTGATTCAGGCTGAATCAACATATGCGCAGATGCCATTGTAACCTGCAAAACACAAAGGCCCCAAAACAAGCAATTTTTTCCCTTTTTCAAGTAAATGTCTAATAAAATCCCAAGTGTTAGAATCCTAGAATCATTAGAAAGAAAGGTTATTACTAATGATTTTATGATGAAAATATGAGGAATGATTTTGACATTAGGACCCCTTAGAAAAGTCAATATTTTCTAAAAAAAGAATGAAAAAGTGTCAGAATACACTAAAAACACCGAAAAACCCTGCAAACAACAATATGTAAGTCTCAAAATTTATCCAAAATCTCCCAAATCAAAGACGCCAGTTCAGGGTAGAGACGCTAATTCAAGGAAGAGATGCCAATTTAGGGTGAAGATGTCGAATGGTGATAGATAGCACAAAAGTTGATTCAACATGCATCTGCGTAGACGCCTCTGTGCTGATCCATGAATTGAACGTGATTTCAAAGAAAATGGAGAAAATTTTGATAAATTTAAGGGATGTGGGTCCCACCGGGCGTGCCAAAATCTATTTGGGGAAATATCCAATCTGTTGGGATCAAGCTAAAACATGAAAACATTAGTGGGTTAGCACATATAAAGATTATAAATATGAACAAACTTGAAACAACAAGAAATACTCCATAACATCAGATAGAGCTCTAAACAAGTGAACCCATAAAGGCTTGTTTGATTTTCTCTCTTTTGGAGATGTGGATGTACTCTCTCTCAAAAATACGAATGCATAATCCCCAAGTGATTTTGTTGCTTGATTATGGATGAAAATTACAAATGCATGTAATGGCTGATGAGAGAACTCAAGAACTAGCATGAAGAAGCTAGCCTCAAGCTTCCCATAATGAAGAAATGAGAATGCAATTCTAAACTAAATTGATATGCAAGATTTAAAATAAGATTCATTCACCATTATCCTAGCATATGACATCCAATGGATTAACAAAGAGCTAAGATTATGAAGTATGAAAACAACTATAAAATTCTAGAGCTATTCTAATATGATAACAATGCAAAAATGAGAGATGATTTGCAAGGAGAAAGGCCTCCTATTTATAGATTTTTGGAGGGAAGGGAAGGGCTTGGATGAGGTGGAACCTATGTGAAATCCACATAGGATCCACATAAAAGACACATAGGCTAGGGGAGAGGTCAATTTGGAGCATTTAAGGCATTATGAGGCTCAAGGTTGCTCACACATGTGTGAGAAACCTTGAGAAAATGTGTGGGGGACAAAAAGGTGGTTGCATTTAAGGAAGTTGGGTGACTTACTTGGGATGGGTTTCTCACACATGTGTGAGCAATACATTAGCACTAAAAAGGTTAGGAATCTCCTTTTAAGTGTGATTAGTGGATAGTTAAGTGGGAAAGTAGGTTTAACAAGTGGGATAGTAGGAGTAGGGTAGGTTTCTAGGTTAGATTTAGATTGATATTCAAATTAGATTTGAATTAATCATAGTTTAGAAGAATTAGGACTATGAGGGAATTTTAATAAATATAAATTTATTAAAAAGGGTTTTTGTGAGGCAAATGTATTTGAATTAAAATACATTGGGATAGTATTTAAATTGCATTTAAAAAACCAAGAGGAAAAACTATTTAATTGATGAAATTAAATGGTTAGATGAATATAAATAATTTATTGTTTATTTATAGGAGTTACTAATTTATTTAATTTTTATCCGTCTACAAATCTATATAGAGATCTCAAAACCCAAAATAAATGTATAAAACATATTGAATGATATTTATATCAATCTATATTTTCTAAATTCTACAATGTTGTAAAAGTGGATATTAAAAATTTGGCAAATTTAGGCAAGATTTTTACATGGTGTAATAGAAATTTGGTGATTTCTTATGCTCATAAATAACACATTTTAACTTCCAAGGTGAATATTGACCTACAATTACCGCTCAATTATAAACCGATTAATGAAATGGTTCATCCAAGCCTCCTCATTATTGTTTCACTGGAAAAATGAGTCCTCTATGTATGGAACAAATTTAATATTTTCAATGAAATGAGTTCTTAAAAATAACAAATTGCTTATGATATATTGGTGATTACATAAGTGAATTAATGCATGCATCTAATATTTTAGGAAAAAATATCAATTATAACATTGGAACTATGTAGCTATTATTTGCAAAAAAAATATTTACATATAATTGATTAGAAAACCAATTGTGAATTCAAACATGTATTGGGCCCAAAATTCATAAAAATTAAGCGACCATGCCAATGATTTTGCACTATTGACCAATTTCAAAATTCCTTGTTCAAACTATCCACCAATTACTGAAAATTTTCCATTAAAACATTGTTGGATTTATGCCTAAATGGTTTTATAAACCATTTGTGAATTTTGTTTTTTCTCATGCTTATATATTTAGTGCTTGAGTTAAAGGAGAAACAAATTAAATTATAGATTGTTGAAACAATGAAGTGTTCCAATAATTCAAGGAAAAAATTTATATTTATTTAGCTCATTTTAAGGATTAATACAAGTCTTGAATCACTTTGGATATGGAGTTTTTCTTGGCAAGATTTTCTCCACACAATTCTCAATTTATCGTTTACATTTATAGTGTGATCTATTTCCATAAAATTGTACCTTATTTTTCAACACCATCAAATAGATTTAGGAGGGTTGGACATTTACGTTACTAGTATACCATGTCTATAAACATGGAGGAATTCAACCAAGTGTTAATGAACTTCAAATTGTGGGAAAGGGGACCAAACAAATAACTTCAATCTAGCATTAGCTACAATAGTATAAAGAAATAATAGTCTTTCAAGTAATATCATTGATTTTTTGACATGAAGGGGGACATAATTAGAGTACTCAATATTTAAATGAATCCCAAAAATAAAAGAATCATCAAACCACAATTACAAATAGAAAAAATAACTAAAAGAAATATAGTAATTTTTTCTCACAATAATTTTGAATATTTCAGATAGCTTTTGAAAATCTTTAAACAATAAAACTTGGATGCATGAACATTTATACCAAGCTCGAAAGCAAATCACAAAGAAAACCACTTAAATGAGACATGAAAAAGTGATATTTGAACAAAGATTATTAAAGAGTCTTTGTTTTTGTAACTTGAGATGAATCGATAACCTAATTGGAATACCCTATCAAATTACCTTTTTCACATGCTACTATTATTTCAAGGAGTAGGTGTAGACACCTAATTTTGGTCAAGGTGAATAAATTAGGACTAAAGTGAGCAAAATCAATTGAAATCAATGCAAATCAATCAAACTATGAATTAATTGAATTGTTATCAAAACCTTGGATTAATCAAATCAAATAAATCAATTTAATTGTGCAATTGAAATTAATAATTTAATTGTATAGTTAAAAATCAATTTAAATCAAATCCAACCCTTTTAAGGGTACACATGGCTAAAGAAATCAATTAAATCAATTAATTAAATCCATTAATTTCCTCATCTCTCACATGGTTTAAAGTTCATCAACCAATGAGGATTGAGAATGGGAGCTCACATAGATCAAACCAAATTCATCCTACATCACACATCTTGCAAATGCATCTTGATCACTCAAATTGTCCCCTCATTTGAAACCACCCTTTAAATGGTCTTAACCTTTGAGACCATTGAATTAACCAAGCTCTAATTATGGGTTAATAAACTCTACCCCCTACCATTGGGAAATCCTTTACATAGAAGCCATTTTTAATGCATTTACATCACACACACTCATTAAGCAAAGCATAATCACTATAGGAAAATCATCTTGAGTTCATAACATTTACATCTTTAGAATTTTGATTTTAGTGAGAATTTGAGTTACATTAGCACAATTCTTCATCAATTCTCATATTAGGACTATCATTATGGATGCTTAGGGTGAGAGAATGTTGTTTTCTTTCTTAATTAGAGAGCCATGAGATGCTCATTGTTTGATTTTCTATTCAATTAGTTAATCTTTGTTAAATCTTCCTTTGAATTGATAAGATAACAAGTTAATTTCATGAAGGTTTAGTTTCTATATACACAAATGACACCCACTGTGGGGCTAAAAGCCTCAAATATAACAAATTTGATATTTAATTGTTAAATTTGAAGTGTTTTTTTGTTGCAAATTTGAAATTTGTCAGTGAAATGACGCGTACGGGGTTAAAGTGTCACGCCTTTGCATAGTAAAGGAGCATGCATAAGATTTATTCTATCTCTGTCTTAATTTATCTCATCCTCAGACTGCAAAGTGACGTGTACGGGGGTAAAGGTTGAAGCCTTTGCACAGAAAAGCAGCACATGCAAACATAAACCCAGATGCATTTACATAGCCAAGAAGTGCCTATCACACAAATTATAACTCCTTTTGCACGAAACAGTGATGCCTAAAAAGATCTATTTTACCACTTAGTATTCTTTTTTGTAGCGCATTTAAATTATCTTTTAATGCTTTTGATCTATTAAATAGCGTTTAGAATTGTTAAGTAGCGCATTCAAAGTTTTAAACATCGCGTAGCAACATTTAAGTAGCACATAGTACTCTATAAAGAAATGCTCCGTAGACTTTAAAATAGTGCATACTGTTGTTTTTATAATTCTACAATTTTCTAACAGACAACATATTAAATGAGGTTTACTTTTCACTTTGTAGATGTCATAGCATAAGAAGGTACAAAAGCCTGCATTTAGGATCCATAGGCAAGAAAGAGAGATCAAAGGACCTTAAGGTTTGAAAAGAAAACTCATAATGCAAATATTTTGGAATCATTAGATGAGGAATAAAATATTTATAATCATTACTTAAAAGTTTTAAAAGCCTATAAATCCAAATTTTCTTCATTAAATTGATTCATTTCACTTGCAAATCTTTAGATTTAGGTCTTAATTTTGAGTGATTTGAAGAATTTAATGTTTTAAATTGGGTTACCTCATTTTGGGTGAGCTTTTTTGACTAACCTTATTGGAGGAGAGGATGCTAAGGAGCTAGAACTATCGCCACTAGGTGAGTAGTAAAAAAGAAAAAATCTCAAAAATGCGCCTAGTCTTTGCTAGCTTTGATTAAAGGTATTTTTCAAATCCTCCCTGCATTGCTTAAATTGTGGCTTTCAAAGTTCTAAATATAGCATAATTAAAAGTCTATTATTGTTTTCCAAAGAAAGAATTAGGCCTATGCTCTCAACTTTTCAAGTTGATCAAAATGCCAAACATGCTAATTTGACAATATAAAGAAAGACTTGGGAACTGTGTGTAAGAAAATACACCTTCATGAAATTAAGATTAGAGCAAACAATTCTATGGAAGATAATACAAAACTAATCTAAAGAATTGAAGCTAAATCTATATCATCTCATGGTTCTCTATCCAAGCT
>MU225079.1:698207-732513 GCA_018584345.1 Thuja plicata
TTGATTTCATGATTTAATTAATCTTTTAAATTGATTTGAATTTTTTCCATTTGATTTGCATTGATTAAATGTCCATTTGATGATATTTTGAAGCATTTGGCTGAGATTTATAGTTTGGAATATTTGATGTACACCTGGTAAATTTTAGGTGTCTAAAGGAATGAACAAACACTAAAATCTATACCTCCTTGTTTGTGGAAGAGAAATGGATAGGTATATGCTCTTCACTCTTTGAGTGAATCAAAATGCCAAAAACACTTTGAATCCCTTAGTGTAAGAGGTGATTAATTGAACAAAATCTTTCTATTGTGTTTGGAAGTGGAAGATAGTAGGGATATTCCATTTACCATTTTGGGGTGAACCAAATTCCCAAACCTATTGGCTCACTTTATTTCTCACTTCATGATGAACATGCTAGGAAATTAGAGGGCTTGCCTCCCGAGAATTGCATTACAAGGACGGTGAGAGGGAATGGCACAAGTGGGATACACCCATCTTAGCCATGGTAATCCAACCCACTATAATAAAAATGCATTCATCCTTAATGGGATGGGCGATGACATAGATTGAGAATCGAACCTCCTCTAGTAGTCCTTTGGGATTGTGCAAAATCATGTTTTTAGGCGTGTGAGAGGCCTCTATAATGGGGGATGAAACTCATGATATTTTGAATGGAACCCTGATTAAAACCTTTGTTAAATTAACAATTCTTACCTTGTAAAGCCATTATTAAGAGCCAATTTGACCATAGGTAGATTGCGTGGAAGCTTTTCTTGTTGAAATCCGTGGAAACGATAAAAAATATACACTTTTTGTGTAGTATTAGGGGTCAAAATCAAGATTTGGTGTGTGTGTCGTGATTGTATGTTTATTTTGAAAGAGAAAAAATCCAAAATGATTTAATCACTTTATCAACTTTTAACTTTTTTTATCAAACTAGTGACAGACTACAACATTCACATTTATCTGACGCATTTAAAACTTCTTCTGGCATGTAGAAACATTATCCTAACACTTTGAAATTTAAAGTGGTGCATACAGACATTTAAAAATGTGTGTGAACATTTAAGCAATGCTTAGAAACCTTAACTGACACATTTACACAACCAAACATCGCGTACCAACAGTCAAGTAGCAAATTTCTATTTTCTAGTGAGCGCGTACTGTACTTTTAAGCAGCGCGTACCATAATTTGAAGTAGCATTTACAGACTGAGAATTTAAAACATGGTGTACTTCCTAAGGGTTTGGAAAAATTTTGAATTCATAACTAGATGCCCTTTTCGGAGTTCTATCTGTATATAATTTTTGGATTGGTTAGATCCCCTCAGATTGAGAAAATTCAAAATCATTTTTAAGGGATTGATCAAAGGGATAAGCCAAGAATTTTTTCTCCATGCTGATGCAAAATTTTACTAGATCCCATTATATGAAGTCTACATTGCAAGATGATGGGACCTATATTAGGCAAGAAATTCCCTTTCCAAGTGACACATTCACTTCTTCACAACAAATGGTTGAGCCTAAAAAAGAAGTGGAACCAAGTAGGATATCCTTTCCCTTTGGAAACATGGATCCCAACATTATCAATTTTTTCAACAAGGACACCACTAACAACCAACATAGTGGAAATAAAGATGCCAACAATGGTGGGGGTAATGGAGGAGGAATTGACCCTAATAACCAAGGCATTGATAACAATGGAGGGAATAAGGACCCTCAAGAAGAGGAGGCTACCAAAGAAAGGGTAGATGAGGTGGTGCAAAGTCCATTCTTCATGAAGCTCATAGAGAAATTCCTAGAAAGAGATAGGGAGAATTATTTCTTTGACCTAGCACAAGCAGGGGTCAAACTTCCACATGATTATGATGTCGATCAATTGAAGAAGACAAAACATGAGGCTAATCCAATCGATATCATGAATAAACAATTTAAGTTATTTCAAATGCAATTGGATAGCATGAAGAAAAGCATGGATCCCAAGCCATTTTTGATTGAGGATTTATGTCCATTTCCATTTGACAAATCTTTAATTGTGGTGCCATTCCCAATGAATGCAATTTTCCCTAAGTATGACAAGTATGAGGGGGCATCCAATACACAAGATCACTTGAGGAAAGTTTGTTCTTTGAGCTTGGAATTCATGCATGATACCACCTATTTAATGAGGTTATTTCCAAGGAGTTTGAGAGGAGCATAAATGGAATGGTCTTCCAAGTTACCATCCAATATTCAAAATTTTGAAGAGTTAGCTTCCAAGTTTGTGACTCATTCTCGTTGATGACAATTATTCAATTGTGTATTGTCATTGATGTATACACAAATGTTGTGATGTTACACAAATGTCTATACCTAAACTAAGCTTAGTCAGTATATGCCAAGCTCTCTCAGGCATTGAAGAAGACCAAAGTGATTTTCAGTTCTAACCGAGTTCACTCGGGCATTATAGTAACGGTCGGGTATTGAAGGATTACAGTGTTAACTAAGTTATGCATTTAGTGTCAGCCAACTAACAATAGTTTACATTTTATGTTTAATTGGTTATATGCAGCCGATAGACTTAAGTTTTATTATTTATTTGGAAGGTTATTCAGCTGACTTGACAAAGCCTATCATATATATACAAGGTCAACTTTGGATTAAATGTGTAGAAGAAAGTAGAAGTAATAAGCATAAATATATGGCTGAGTTTTGATATGAAGAGTGAAGGAAAAATCAGATGGGATTTTGATTAAGGATAGAACATCCAGACATAGCTACAATAGAATATTTGATCAGTAAGGATCTAGTTTTAAAGCCAGAGTAGAGATCTGAATCAAAAAGACAGTTTCTTTGAAAAACATGTCAATCCATTATTACTCTCTAACAATTGTAGTAGTGATCCAAATCTCTTTACAGAGTAGACTTAGTAGTCTTTTGTAAATCCTATCACAAGGTAAAATTTCTACATTAAAGTGTTTGAATACCTCTAGCAAGGCCACTCCTTACAGGGTGATTAAATCCTCTAACAGGGTCACACCTAATAGTGTGCATTGTAACCTTTAATAGGGTTGGCTCCTAACATGGCTCACTTCAGAAGAGTGAAAAATAGTAACTAGTTGCAATTGGTGTTTTTTCCCAAATTGGGTTTCCACGTTAAATCTTGGTGTAATATGTGTACATGTTATTTTCTTTATACTTTATGTTTTTGCACTTAATCACTAAAGGATAATTACAGCTAATATCTTAAAGATTTACTTTGTTAATCGAGTAACAACATAATATCTATGTTAACCGAGTAACAATGATAAGTTTGATTAAGACATCTAAGGGAATTAAATTTTTTTTTGTGGTAAATGATTCACCCCTCCCCTCTCAGTTACTCAATTCATTTCTAATAATTGGTATCAGAGCATTTGGTGCTTTCAGCAAAGTTTTCAAGGCCTAAGCTAAAGATAAGAGATGTCTTACCAAAGGGAGATCCCCAAGCTTAACAAAGACAACTTTGCTACATGGAAAGATTTGATGAGGCTACATCTATATACTATTGGAGATACTGGCTTGCAATTTTTGGATCACAAGTATGTGGAACCACCGAGACCTATGTCTGTGGATCAGATGGTGGACATGAAGAATCATAACATAATGATGATTGATATAGCTTCTTCACTCATCTATTCCAAATTTGATGAAGTCAAGGACTACCCTACTGCCTGTGATATGTGGAAGAAACTACATGATATATATGGAGGAGATGACAATGTAAAGAGATCCAAAGCAGAAAGTATCAGAGGTTATTTTGATCAGATGAAAATGAAAAAAGGAGAAGACATTACAAAATACAGTGAAAGAATCAAGAAAAGTGTCAGTGCCTTCAGAGCTGCCAGTGGAACAATTGAAGACAAAACAATGGTTAGTAAGGTATTGAGAACTTTTCTTCCTATCTTTGCAATTAGAGTTTCAGATATTCAAGAGATGAGGTGCAGTAATGATATAACTCTAGATGCATTGGTTGGAAGGCTTACAACTTTTGAGTTGGAAAATTTTGACAATTATTATCCTCATCCTAGCAATCTTGAGTCTGCATTCAAAGAAAAATTAAACCTTGGTAAGATGGATAGAAAATCAAAAGGAAAATAGATTGAAAGTGATAGTGATGATGAAGATTTGGAAATCATTGAAGCATTACTTACAAAGAGGGCTGCCAAAGAAAATAGATAGTACAAAGGAAGAATACCATTGATTTGCTTTTCATGTGATGAGGTTGGTCATATTGCTGCTAAGTGTCCAAAAAAAGAAGACAAAGGTGAGAGAAATTTCAATAAGTACAAAGGCAAGAAAGATTTCAAAAGTTACAAAAGCTACAAGGACAAAGGTAAGAAATCTTTCTATATTGCTAAAGATTACGATAGTGATGAAGATAAAGATGAAATGGTTTACATTGCTATTAAGGATGAGTCAGACAATGAAGATAATGAAAAGACTACACTTTACTCTCATATTATCAAGAATGACACTTTGATAATTGATAGTGGTTGTTCTCACCACATGAATAGTGATAAAACTAAATTTGGACATCTTGAGCACTATGATGGTGGGAGTGTCAGTTTTGGGAATGATGAACCTTTCTGTGTGAAAGGTAAAGGTTGTATTTCTCTAACTAAAGGAATCAAATGTGATAATGCTTATTGGGTTGAAGGAATAAGGCATAATCTGCTAAGTGTGGCACAACTGAATAACATTGGTTTCAAGGTAGAATTAATGAATGGTAAGGCCAAGCTCCTAGATGGTAAAGGAAACCTAGTTGGAACTAGTAGGAAAACAAAAGGTAATCTATTCTATCTTGATCTCACTGAAAGTTCATATTTTATTGCACAAGTAGAATAAAGCTGGTTATGGCATAAAAAGGTTGTGTCATGTGAATTTTGATAACCTGGTCAACATAAGAAAGAAGAAAAGAGTAAGAGTTATTCATATTTTGAAGAAACCCGAATTGGCAATATGCAAACAATGTCAAATTGGGAAGATGGAAAAAACTAGTTTCAAGAGAAATATTTATAATACAGAAGAAGTCTTGGAGTTAGTGCATACTGATCTATGTGGAACAATTGGATCAACAAGCTACATAGGTGAGAAGTATTTCATTCTATTTGTTGATGACCATTCTATAATGATGACGGTCATGTTTCTCAAAGAAAAATTAGAAGCTTTTTAGAAGTTTAAGTGGTACCTTGCCAGAGTTGAGAAGGCAATAGGAAAGAAACTTAAATGCCAAAGACCTGATAGAGGAGGTGAATTCATTTCTAATGAGTTCAATGAATTTTGCAATGAAAGAAGAATCAAGAGACAAGTATCTACCCCAGGTACACCACAACAAAATGGGATAGCAAAAAGAAGAAAAAGATCTATTATGGATTATGCAAGAACCTTGATGATTAAAAAGAATATTGCAACCAAATACTGGAAGGTGATGAATCACAATTGATTGAATGTTTGAAGATGTTAAGTTGATCACCGAAATGCAGAAAGATAATGCAAGACATTAAATTAGTTAATGGATTGAAATTTTATTGATGTCAACTTGATATAATATGATCGGTTATATACTAAGTGTCTAAGACTTCAGAGAACCAGAGAGATAAATATTATGCTTTCAATAATGCATAAAAGATCAACATTCACTAAGTGACTACAAACACTGATGGTTAGTGGAACCTGATGGACATAGAAACCTGAGAGAAAATTCATAGTGATGCCTAAGAAAGAAAACTGACAAGCATTACCAACGAGCAGAATCACAAGCATAACCGACGAGTAGAACTTCAGAGTGATGCCCGACGGATAGACAACCCCGATGGAGATGCTCGAGGAGAAATGAAGTGTTGATCAAAGCTATCAAATAGTTAAAACACCGAAAGGAACTGAAGTTCAGAAATGAAAAAATACTTAGCTGGAAAGAGCTAAAGATAAACTTAACTGGTTGTTAACATTTTTTTCATCGAAAAGATAAAGCTAGAGATGAGTAAAATATTTAAAGTTGTTTTATCCAGTTGTCAAGGAGAAATCTAAGGGATAAAACTAAAGTAAATATTTAAAGCAAGATTGGCTAAGATTGTGGATCACACCAAGAACAAGAAAGTTAAGAACCTAGAAATGGTGATATCATGTCTATAAAGAGATAATATAATTCATTATGAATTAGGGGAGTGAATAGAAAAGAAGGATGCTAGAGAGAAACTAATGAAGAAAAAATTCATACAGTGCTGATCAATCAAGCTGAGGAAAGAGCTAAAGATTTCTGTGAACACCAAGAAATAGAGAAGCACAACATCACCACATAGAAAGAAGTGGAGAAATGGTATTGAAAAGATACATTGATCAGAAAGGTATAATGAGATTACAATAGATCTGAAAATCTTCAATTCTAAGTTGTATGTGTGAACAGATCATTTACTATTTCAGTTTAACCATTGATTCAGAAATTCTCTTAACCAAGTAGGACATAACAATCCTTTCTATATTGAGAGACATCCCAAAGAGTATAAAAAAGTTTGATCATGAAGATAGCATGAGATGCCAGATACCATTTGAAAAACTACAGTGGGTTTGGTCATAGAAGGTAGCATAGAGATTCCAGATATCAAGTGACAAACTATTCTATTTAAATCCTCTAACAAGGTCACACCTAACAGTGTGTTTGTAACCTTTAATAGGGTTGTCTCTTCACCGATCTCACTTCAGAAGAGTGAAAATTTTGGGTTACTATTCCCAAGTGTTTTTTCCCTTAACAGGGTTTCCAAGTTAAAAATGCATGTGTCAAATATGTTTATGAGCCATTACTTTACTGTTTTGCATTACACATAACTAAATATGGATTGATCAGTATACACTAAGCAATTACTGTATTTCGGTAAATGAAAGATTGCTAATCAGTAAACAGTAAGAATAAGGTTTAACAGTGAACTCCAAGAAGTAGTTATTTGTTAATATTATTTGAAGGCATTCATCTTGTAGGAATAAAGATAACTAGAGGCTTAATATTGTGGTACTAAGTTTTTGGGTTGATTTATTAGAATATTTTTTGAGTCCACTAATTCACCCCCCCTCTCAGTTATTCTAACAATTGGTTTAGAGCTTGTGTGCTTAGAAAGGGAGTTTACCAACTCAAGAAAAAGATCACAAGATGAACAAAAGAGATGTGCCCAAGTTGAATAAAGACAACTTTGCATCATGGAGAAGCAAAATAAGACTCCACCTATCAGGTATTGGTAATGATGTTACTCAACACCTTGATACTGAATATGTGTTGCCTACAGGACCTCACACACTTGAGAAATTGAGAGAAAAGCATGAGCATAATTGCATGATGAGAGAACTTGCTCCCTCACTCTCTGATGATGAGTTTGAAGATGTCAAAATGTGCACCTCTACAAAGAAAATGTGAGATAAATTGAAGCTGGTACATGGAGGAGATGCTAATGTACTAAGAGCCAAGGCAAAAATCCTAAGAGGGAGGTTTGATGACCTAAGGATGAAAGAAGGAGAAAATATCACCCATTATAGCTTCAGAATCAAAGAGGTAGTCAATGTTATCCGAGGAGTTTGAGGTATACTTGAAGAAGAGATAGTGGTAAGTAAAATCACAAGAACGTTATTGCCTATATATACTATTAGAGTATCTGCTATACAAGAAATGAGAGTAGTTGCAAACAATAATGTTACTCTAGATAGTCTAATTGGTAGATTGATTTCATTTGAGATGAATAAATTTGATAATAGTGTCTTACCATCTATAGAGTTTGCATTCAAATATTCTTTGAAAATAAGTCAGGTCATAAACACACTATGAGGAATGATAGTGAAAGTGATAATGAGGATCAAGGACTTGATGAATGGAAAGAAGATTGTAGAGAGGAAAAGGTAGATACAAAGGTAAATTACTACTTGTATGTTTTAATTGTAAAGAGGTTGGACACTTTGCTACAAGATGTCCTAACAGAAGAAAAGATGACAAAAGTAATGATAGAACATATGAAAAGAAGTTTGACCAAAGTGATAACAGAGATACCTAAGAAATTGACAATTTGACAGAAGAGATACCCGAGACTACAAGGAAAAAGGGAAGAAAGATTGTTACATAGATGAGAACAGAGTTGATGATACTAACACCAAATCTGATGAAGACACTGAGATGGTATTTGTATCCATGAAGGATGATTCAGACAAAGAAGAAGAAAGGTATGTAGAGACTGCACTCATATCTAAGGTTAGTAAGAATGATGTCTAGATTATAGATAATGGCTGTACTAACCACATGACCGGTGAAAAACAAAAGTTTGAAAGTTTTGAATATTATAATGGTGGTTTAGTAAGAATGGGTAATGACACACCTTGTCCAGTTGAACATAAAGGAACCATAATGTTAAATAACCTGATCAAATGTGAAAATGCTTACTAGGTAAAAGGACTTAATTATAATCTGTTGAGTGTTTCACAGCTGAAGAACATAGGTCACCGAGTAGCATTTGAGAATAAGAAGGCAATGATCTTTAATGAATCAAGAAGGTTGATCAGAACTGGTGAATAGACAAAAGGTAACCTATTCTGTCTTGATGAAATTAACACTACTTGTTTAATGGATAGAAATGAAGACATATGGTTGTGGCATAAGAGATTATATCATGTGAATTTTGACAACATGATAAAGATGCAATAAAAGGAAAGTAAGAGGCCTACCGAGCATGTCAAAGCCTGAGCATATCATGTGCAAGAATTTTCAAAAAGGTAAAATGACAAAGTCTAGTTTCAAGAGTAAAGCCCATACATCTAATGCAATTCTAGAATTAGTCCATACTAATCTATGTGGACCCATGAGGACAAAGAGTTACTATGATGATAGGTATTTCATTCTCTTTGTAGATTATTATTCTAGAATGATGACAATTATGTTCTTAAAAGATAAATCAGAAGAATTCAAGATGTTTAAATGGTATAAGGCTATGGTAGAAAAACAAAGTGGTAAGGAATTGAAATGCTTAAGATTAGATAGAGGAGGGGAATTTACTTCATATGAATTCACTAACTTCTGTAATGAGAATGGAATTAAAAGACAGGTTTCTGCACCAAGAACACCACAACAAAATGGAATTGCTGAAAGGAGAAATAGATCAATTGTTGATTGTGAAAGAACAATGACGATTGAGAAAAGAATCACTCAAAATTTCTGGAGGGAAGCTATCAGTACTGCTGTCTACACATTGAACAGAGTACAATTGAAGAAGGATACAAAGAAGATTTAATGTTATATTTAGATCTTTGGTAGTCAATGTTATATTTTGAAAGATGATAGAAATGGAAAGCTTGACTACAAAAGTGATGAAGGTATCTTTCTAGGGTATTTCACCAAAAGCAAGGCTTATAAATGTCTTAACAAGTCCTCTAACAAGATCGTTGAAAGTGCAAATGTAAGAATAGATGAATTTTTAGAGAAGAATGATAAGGAAAACATAAAAGAACCAGAAGACTACAAAAAGTTTGTTTACACTGAAGAACCTGACCCTCTACTCGAGCAACAATGTATCGCTCCTAAGTAATAGAACATTGCACCTGAGTATCAGGCTACAACTACCAAAAATTAGGAAAATGCTCAAAGTGATGTACTGAGCGACAGAGATCAGAATGAATGTCAAGATGATGATCAAAATGACAGACAAAGAGATGAATCTAAAATTGCCAAGTATGTCAGAATACATCATCCACAAAATCAGATCATAGGAGACAAGAAGGCTAGAATGAGAACAAGAAGTAAGTCACTAAACACTAGATGTTTACTTTGTGATTTTGAGCCTAAATCTGTTAATACTGCACTTGAGAATGAGGAATGGGTCAGTTCTATGAATGAAGAGATAGAACAGATTGAGAAGAATAGTACATGGACACTAGTACCAAGACCCAATGATAAGCTAAATGTCATCGGTACCAAATGGATATTCAGAAACAAGCTGAATGAGAATGGAGAAGTCACAAGAAATAAAGCAAGATTAGTATGCAAGGGGTATGCACAAGAAGAAGGTATTGATTATGGAGAAAAATTTGCACCCATTGCTAGACTAGAAGGAGTAAGAATCTTACTTGCTTATGCTGCATTCAAAGGATTCAAGGTATACCAAATGGATGTCAAATCTGCATTCCTAAATGGCATACTAGAAGAAGAAGTATACATTGAACAACTAGAAGGGTTTGTTGATCCAGACAAGAGAAACATGGTATGTAGACTACATAAAGCCTTGTATGGATTGAAACAAGAACCTAGAGCCTAGTATGAAAGACTTCACTCCTATCTCATGATCATTGAATTTGTAAGAACAAGTAAAAATAGCAATCTGTACTTAAAAGAAGATACTGATGGTAATATTCTAATTGCTGAAATATTTGTTGATGATATCATATTTGGAGGAAATGAAATGTTATGTAAATCCTTTGCTAATAAAATGAGCAAAGAGTTTGAAATGTCTATGTTTGGGGAGATCAAATTATTTCTTGGTCTTTAGATTCTTCAACAAGATGCAGGAATATATATCACTCAGTCCAAATACATCATGAAAGTGTTGAAGATATTCAAGATGGAAGATTCCAAACCAGTTGGAACGCCTATGGTAACCGGATGTAAGCTGACAAAAGAAGACAAATCAAATGAGATAAATCAGACCTTGTATAGATCAATGATTGGAAAAATAATGTATGTTGTTCATACTAGACCAGATATAGAACATGCAGTTGGAATAGTTGCAAGATTATCTAATAATCCCAAAGAATCACATATGACTGTTGTCAAGAGAATTTTGAGATATCTAAAGAACACTGAGGATTATGGCTTATGGTATAAAAGAGAAGGAAAATTTGAGCTTCAATTCTATACACATGCTGATTGGGATGGAAACATAGATGACCAAAAGAGAAAAAATAGAGGAGCATTCATGGGTGATAGACTTGTCACATGGATCAGCAAGAAGTAAGGATGCATCTCACAGTCTACTGTAGAAGCAGAATATGTGGCTGCTGCTAAAAATTTCTCCAATATTGCTTGGATCAAACAATTTCTGGAAGGTATGAATATGAAGATTATTGAACTAGTGATTATCTATTGTGATAATACCAGTGCAATAAACATATCTAAGAATCCAGTCATGCATGCTAAGACTAAGAATATAGAAATCAAGTATCATTACTTAAGAGAACAAGTGAAAGAAAAATAAGTGATACTAGAATATGTTCAATCCAAGGAACAATTAGCTGACATATTCACAAAGCTATTACCAAAAGATACATTTGAGTACCTGAGATAGAGACTAGGGGTCCAACCCTTGTCTATCGGTGAGTAAGCTGACTAGGAGGCTGCATCAGCCTATACTTAATCAAAAGATCATTCATATTGATGTAAGCACAGAGATGGACTATAAAGATACATCTATACATAGTAAGGTACATATATACACCAAACACCAGAGCCACTATATTGTTGATGGATAGGGAAATTCAAGGAGTATATTATAAAAATGGATGGAAGATGATATGGAAGAATTGTTTGGCATTATTGTCAAAGGGAGAGATTATCTCATTATCATGGAGAGATTATATCCTTGTCCATTTATTATCCATGGAGAGAAGTTCCTAATAATTCAAAGGGAGAGTTAATCATTATCCAAAGGGAGAAATTACATATGAAATATCCATCAAAGGGAGAGATGTAACATGAAGGAGAGAATACATCAAAGGGAGAGATTGTTGTCAAAAGAAAAAGAGACAATCAAGGAGAGGAACAATCAAGGCATGACACATATTAGAAACAAAGAACATAAGCTGCTACATCTATCTAGTAAAAGAATTGAAGATTGAAGACACACTCAGCAAGAAACAAATCTAAGCTATTTGATCTTATCGAGAGCTAGACATTTGTATTGGTTATAGAATAAAAATATTTGGGAGAGATGGATGAAATACACTTGATATATTTCATATTGTATTAGTAATAATATAAGTATGATAATGTAGTGTGTTTCCATGAATTCCAAAGGGAGATATTGATGAATCATAGCTGATTGAATGTTTGAAGATATTAAGTTTATCACCGAAATACATAAAGATAATGCAAGACATTAAATCAGTTAATGGATTGAATTGTCATTGATATCAAATTGATATAATATGATACAACGTGTCTAAGACTTCAGATAATCAGAGAGATAAAGATTATGCTTTCAATAATGCATAAAAGATCAACATTCACTAAGTGACTACAAACACTGATGGATAGTGGAACTCAATGGACAGAGAAAATTAAGAGAAAATTCGCAGTGATGCCTGAGAAAGAAACCAACAAGCATTACCGACCAAAAGAATCACAAGCATAACCAACAAGAATAAATTTGCAGTGATACTTGATGGGCAGACAACCCCGATAGAGATGCCCAAGGAGAATTGAAGTGTTGATCAAAGATATCAAAGAGTTAAAACACCAAAAGGAACTGAAGTTCAGAAACAAAAAAATACTTAGCTGGAAAGAGCTAAAGATAGACTTAACTGGTTGTTAACATTGTTTTCATCGACAAGATAAAGCCAAATATGAGTAAAAAATTTAAAGCTGTTTTATCTAGTTGTCAAGGAGAAATCTAAGGGATAAAACTGAAGTAAATCTTTAAAGCAAGATTGGCAAAGATTGCGGATCAAGCCAAGAACAAGAAAGTCAAGAACCTAGAAATGGTGATATCATGTCTATAAAGAGACAATCTAATTCATTATGAATTAGGGGAGTGAATAGAAAAGAAGGATGCTAGAGATAAACTGATAAAGAACAACTTCATATAGTCCTGATCAATCAAGCTGAGGAAAGAGCTAAAGATTTCCACGGACACCAAGCAATAGAGAAGCACAACATCACCAAGAAGAAATAAGTGGAGAAAAGGTATTAAAAAGATACATTGATAAAAAAGGTATAATGAGATTACAATAGATTTGAAAATATGCAAGTGTAAGTTATATGTGTGAATAGATCATTTACTGTTTTAGTTTAACCATTGATTCAGAATGCCTCTTAACTGAGTAGGACTTAACAATCCTTTCTATATTGAGATACATCTAAAGGAGTATCAAAAAGTTTTATCATGAAGATAGCATGAGATGCCAGATACCATTTGACAAACTACACTAGGTTTGGTCATAGAAGGTAGCATAGAGATGCCCGATATCAAGTGACAAACTATTCTATTTTAATCCTCTAACAAGGTCACACCTAATATTGTGTTTTTAACCTTTAATAGGGTTGTCTCTTCATCGAGCTCACTTCAGAAGAGTGAGAATTTTGGGTTATCGGTCGTAATTGGTTTTTCCCTTAATAGGGTTTCATGCACCTAAGAAAATAATTGGAGACTAGACAGAAGGTATAATGACAAGAAACAAACTTAAAGGTACATGTTTGCTTAGTGAAATTGAACCTAGATCCATTAAAGATGCATTGAATGATGAAAGATGGATAGAAGCCATGAATGAAGATATTGAGAAGATAGAAAAGAACAAAACCTGGACTCTTGTACCTAGACCAAAAGACAATAATGTGATTCGTACTAAGTGGATTTTCAGAAACAAGATGAATGAAAAAGGTGAAGTTTCCAAAAATAATGCAAGATTATTGTGTAAAGGATATGCTCAAGAAGAGGGTATTGATTATGGAGAAACTTTTTCTCCTGTTGCAAGACTTGAATGAGTTAGAACTCCTCTGGAATATGAAGCACATAAAGGATTCAAGGTATACCAAATGGATGTAAAATCTGCATTCTTGAATGCAATCCTAGAAGAGGAAGTCTATATTGAGCAACCTAAAGGTTTTATTGATCCTAACAAAAGGAATATGGTTTTCAAACTATACAAAGGCTTGTATGGACGGAAGAAAGCTCCTAGAGCATGGTATGAAAGATTGCATGGTTACTTGATAAGTATTGGATTTCAGAGAACTAATGACAATAGTAGCTTGTACATCAAAGTAGGACCTCAGAACAAGATACTATTAGCAAAGGGTTGATGATATACTATTTATTGGATATGATGATTTATGCAAAGCATTCTCTGAAGCTATGAGTAAGGAATTTGAGATGTCTATGTTTGGAGAAATCAAATTCTTCATTGGTTTACAAGTTCATTAGATGAAAGATGGTATCTATATTACTCACTCTAAATACATCAAAGAGATACTGAAGAAATTGTGAATGGAAGATTCCAGACCAGTTGGGACACCTATGTCTACTGTACATAAGTTGTCTAAGGATGATGACTCAAAGGAGGTAAATAAGACTACCTACAGATCCATGATTGGTAAGATTCAATATGTTGTTCACACTAGACCTGATATTGCATTAGTAGTTGGTATTGTTGCAAGGTTTTTAGCTAATCCTAGAGAGAATCGTTTGATGGCTATCAAAAGGATTCTGAGATATCTTAAGGGTACTGAATAGTATGGACTATAGTAAAAGAAAGGAGGAAACTTTGATTTGAAGACTTTTACTAATGCTGGTTGGGTAGGAAGTATTGATGAGAGAAAGAGCACCAGTGGTGGAGCGTTATTTCTTGGTAAGAGGTCAGTCTCTTGGATCAACAAGAAACAAAATTGTATTTCTCAGTCTCCAATAGAGGCAGAGTATGTTGCTGCAACAGTAAATTGTTCAAATATCATATGGTTCAAATAGCTATTGTCAGGTATGAAGGAGGAAATCAAAGAGCCAGTTATTATCTACTGTGACAACACTAGTACAATTAACATTTCAAATAACCCTATGATGCATACTATGACTAAGCATATTACAATAAAGTATCATTTCCTGAGAGAATTGGTCCAAGAAAAGGAAGTAAGGTTGGAATATGTGAATACTAAAGAACAAATTGCAGACATATTCACAAAAACATTACCTAAGGATGCATTCTTGTATCTTAGAGGAAAGATAGGGGTGATTCCCCTAACTAAGGCTCACTAATATATAGATTAGTGATGCATAAATCGAGCTACAAGATAGATTTAACATGTTGATGCAGATTTTCAGAGCTTATTGCATATGAATCAATACATTAGGTACTCTACAATTCATTGGATAGAGTCTTTGGCATTGTTTGTCAAAAAGGGAGAGATTATTAATGTCATTCTAAGAGAAATTATTAAAGGAAAGATTATTGAGGGAGAAATTTTATCAGAAACAAAGATTAATGTAAGAGGGAGAAATCTGTATTTTAGAGATTGTGAAGACAAAGGGAGTTTTCTAGATGAGAATTAGAATGAAGATAAGGACATTAATATTTTTTTTTATCCTTATTCATGTTGCTCTATAATTCTTTGTATCATGACATGTTGTATTGCCATCAATGCCAAAGAGGGAGATTGTTGATGACAATTATTCAATTGTGTATTGTCATTGATGTATACACAAATGTCTATACCTAAACTAAGCACAGTCAGTATATGCCAAGCTCTCTTAGGCATCAAAGAAGACAAAAGTGATTTTCAATTCTAACCGAGTTCACTCGGGCATTATAGTAACGGCTGGGCATTGAAGGATTATTGTGTTAACTGAGTTATGCATTTAGTGTCAATCGACTAACAACAGTTTACATTTTATGTTTAATTGGTTATATGTAGCTGACAGAATTAAGTTTTATTATTTATCTAGAAGGTTATTCAGCTAAATTGACAAAGCCTATCATATATATACAAGGTCAAGTTTCGATTGAATGTGTGGAAGAAAGTAGAAGTAATAAGAAGAAATATATGGCAGAGTTTTGATATGAAAAGTGAGGGCAAAATCAGATGGGATTCTAATTAAGAATAGAACATCTAGACAGAGCTATAATATAATATTTGATCAGTAAGGATCCAGTTTTAAAGCCAGAGCAGCGATCTGAGTCAGCAAAGATAGTTTCTTTGAGAAACAAGTCAATCTATTATTACTCTCTAACAATTGTAGCAATGATCCAAATCTCTTTACAGAGTAGACTTAATAGTCTTTTTTAAATCCTCTCACAAGGTGACATTTCTACATTGAATTTTTTGAAGACCTCTAAAAAGGCCACTCCTTACAGGGTGATTAAATCCTCTAACAGGGTCCACCTAACAGTGTGTATTGTAACCTTTAATAGGGTTGGCTCCTAACAAGGCTCACTTCAGAAGAGTGAAAAATAGTAATTAGTTGCAATTGGTGTTTTTTCCTAAATTGGGTTTCCACGTTAAATATTGGTGTCATTTGTGTACATGTTATTTTCTTTATGCTTTATGTTTTTGCACTTAATCACTAAAGGATAATTATAGTTAATATCTTAAATATTTACTTTGTTAACTGAGTAACAACAGAATATCTATGTTAACCGAGTAACATTGATAAGTTTGATTAAGATATCTAAGGGACTTGGATTTGTTTTTGTGGTAACTGATTCACCCCTCCCCTATCAATTAATCAACTCATTTCCAAAAATACTAGTATAACATCAAACATGAGGTCACAATGATTAATTTATGCAACACCAAGCAACGTGATGGGGAAGCATTCTTGACTTTCTTGCGATGATGAAGGGCGGTATTTTCTCGATACCCTAGAAGTGTACCGGAGAAAGAAAAAATGGAATTTTTTATGAATAGTTTGAACGCGGAGATCAAATATTGTTTGAGATTGCAATGTCCATGTTCCTTCCAAGATATGATTGAAAATAGAGTTACAACCAAAGAAGTTTTGTTGAAGAGTGGAGAAATCAAGTTTTACAAGGAAAAAAATTCTCCTAACAATCATAACTCCAACAATCATAATCACACTTCAAGCAATAGAAATCAGTTTTGGCTTAAGAAAACCAACAAGGGCCTTGTCAATGATGGAGTTGTTGAGGTACATTATTTGAAAGCCACTCATTTTACTCTCTCAAGATCTTCAAACCAAGCTAATAATGTGAACCAAGAAAACAAGGTTCCATTTAACAACAACAACAATAACAACCCTAATACCAACAACTTGCAAAAAAAACAAGACGCTAAAAATCCAAGATCTTTCTTTACCCTGTCACCAAGGAGGAAGTTCACACCCTTGCATTAACCACTCGAGAATTCTCTAAGGACTCTCATTGCTAACAAAATCATTGTTTTAACGGAGGCAAGGCCTTATGAACCTCAAATTAAACCCTCATAGTGGAATAAAAGTAATGTTTATGAATATAATAAAAATAGAGGGCACAAGACAAATGATTGCATGAGACTAAAGCATGAGGTACAATAATTGATAGATAATGGAGTCATCAAGGTGGAAGGTTCGCAAAACAATGAATATCATGTGGCTTTCAAAACCCCTTTCTTGAATAATGAGAAGGGAGAATATTCGAATAGTAACCAAAATAACAAAGTAAATTTTGCACATAGCTATGATAATATCATCAATTCCTTAACATGATATGAGAGTACTATTAATGTTATTGTTGTGAAAGATCCACCATCAAAGGAAACCTCTAATGTGTTTACTGGGGGCAACCATCGAAGGTTACTTTACAAGGACTTATCCCTAATATTTTTGGTCCTAATCAACCTTCTTCTTATCAATGACACTATAATATTATGGATCAATTAAAAAATACTCCTGCTCAAATTTCTATTCTTGAGTTGTTGAAAATTTCACCAAATCATAAGGAAATCTTAGAGAAGGCTCTTGTGGAAACAACCATTCCCGATAACCTAGATGAGGATAGGTTTCAAAACATGGTGGGTTATCTTATAGCACCTCATTTTTTATCATTTTCCAAACAAGATGACATGTCCATCCATCATCCTCAAAATCTTCCATTGCATATAGAGGTCTTGATTCAAAAGCATTGTGTCAAAAGGGTCCTCATTGATGGAGGAGCTAGTCTAAACATTTGTACTTTGAGTCTAGTCAAAGCCCTAGGATTTTCTAAAGGTGCTATGGATCCAAAGAAGAAAATCACTATCAAATCCTATGATGATGAGGAAAGGTATCCTAAAGGAATGGTGGTGTTGCCTATTCAAGTAGGACCAATAAAAAAGGATACTATTTGTCAAGTTCTTGATATGAAGTTAACTTATAAAATTTTTTAGGGAGAACATGGATACATGAAATACAAGAGGTACCATCAACATACCATCAATTTATAAAGTTTCCATACATGGGTGAAGAAATTACTATAAGTGGTGATGTGAATCCTTTTCAATATTGTAACATTGTTAAACCTATGAATGAGACATTCATCCCACATAATAGTGAAGGGGCTACCCCAAGTGATCCTAATGAGAAAAAGCAAGAAGATGGTCATCGTTCTAGTTTGTTCCTTAACTTTCAAATCATGACAAAACTAACACATCTACATCAACTAAGGGAAAGGAGAAAGTGAGTTTTGTACACACGAGTAATAAAGATGCTAATTTAAGTGTTTCAAATCAAGAGGAGGGAGATCAAAACCCCTCTAGGGTTGAAAATGAAGGAGTCAAAGAAACACATCATCAAAAGATGATTAAGTTGATGAATGAATTTGACAAACAATCCCGAATCCATCAAAAGGGTGTGGGAGAATATTTTGTATCTACCTCCTCCAAAATCACATGGGAGGCCAAATAGTGCTCATGAAAATAAAAAATATAATGCCCATTCTGTGAGAGCAAGTGACAATTCACCAAAAGAGGAAGAAGATAATGAAGTTTTAAAGTGGTTGTACAAAGATGAGGAAGCTTCGAGTTGCCATGAAGAAAGGGTCCAAAATGTGAGCATTCAAACACATCAATATGGTAAGGGTTTTCACATCATGCAAAAGATGGGATATAAAGGAAGATAACCCTTAGGCATTGAAAATAGAGGATTTCTAGAGCCCATACAACCTCCTTGGAGATCTAAGGATGAAAAATAAGGCATATGATACCAAGAACAAGGAATTAGTTCAAGCAATGTCCAAGACTCCCATGAACATGTTCATATGGTAGGTTCCGAAAGTGAAGATGAATCCGGTGAATATGAATGGAATTATTTATTCTAAGATTCTTGTCATGAAAAGGAAGTAGATTTCATCCATACTTATGCTCCTACATCTAGTACAAACAAAAAATCCAATATGGACCAAGGATCAAGTTCTACTCAAGTGCCAAATGATTCTCAAGCACCAAATTTAGGACAAGCATCAAATGAAAATCTGTGGGTGGGTGAACCATGGGTACCTTTGTGGGTAGGAGATTCAAACATTAGGTTTAATCCACGAGCATTTTATCCCATAGAAATCCAAGAGGACTCAAGTGAGGAGGATTTTGATCCAACTTCTATGGAACACCTTGAACAAGCACATGTCATTGATTTAAGCGATACAATGTATGGATCCTCTAACAGAGTCATGTCCTTAAATCCCATGGATACCAATTTTCCCAATCAATCTTTATCTCTTATCCATCCCAAACTAATTGATTGGGACCAAAATGAGCCAAATGACATACTCTACTTTCCCAATGACAAATCTGTGGCCTTATACCTAAATGCAGTTGAATCCTCTTTCACCAATGAATTTAATCAAAGCATAGTAGTGGAGGAAAAGGAACAATCTCTCAATTCAAAAGAAAAATAAAAAATAAGAAATAAAAAAAATGAAGTGGTCTAGTGGTGAAAACCACAATGTGGCAGTATTAGACCCAAAAATAGTAAAAATAAAGGATGTTTTTGAAGGTGAAAACCCAACTATGGCACCTAAGGAAGATATGTTGGATACCTTACCAGCACATGATGAAGAGAGATCTCCTATATTAATTGAACCAACATAAAAGGTTAATATTGGCACCAATTTACATCCAAGATTCATACACCTCGTAGTTTATTTAACTCCCGTTGAAAGGGAAGACTTCATCAAATTATTTAAGGAAAAACAAGTTAACTTTGCCTAGTATTATTCAGATATGCTAGGGTTAGATCCAAGTTTAATCATGCATCACATCAATGTGAGACAAAGAGTTAAGCTGGTGAAACAAAAGTTAAGGAAAATGCATCCTCATATAGCCTTGCTAGTAAAAGCAGAATTGGAAAAAATGTTGAAAGTGGGATTCATAAGGGTTATAGATTATGCCAAATGGATATACAATATTGTGTTGGATTCAAAACATGATAAATCAATAAGAATATGCACAGATTTATGAGATCTCAACTTGGCATTCCCAAAGGATGATTTTCCATTGCCTAGTATTGATGCTATAGTGGATTTGATAGCAGGACACTCCATGTTCTCTCTTATGGATGGATTTAGTGGATATAATAAAATTAAGATAAAACCAGAGGATCAAGAGAAAAAACCTTTACATTCCCATGGGGTTCATTTTGTTGGAATGTCATGCCCTTCGACCTGAAAAATGCTGGAGCTATTTATCAAAGGGCAATGACCATATTTTTTATGATATGACGCATACATTTCTTGAAGATTATGTGGGTGATATATTAGAAAAATCATATGAAAGGAAATAACATTCACCCATCCTAGAGAATATTTTTACAAGGTTGGAGCAATTCAAAGTTAGGTTAAACCCTAAGAAGTGTGCATTTGGTGTCCAATCTAGAAAATTGTTGGGTTACATAGTTTAAGCAAAAGGGATAGAGGTAGATCCAGAAAAAATCCAAGCTATCATGGAAATGGAGGATCCTAAGAACATAATTCAAATGAGATCATTGAAAGGAAGGTTACAATCTATAAGGAGATTTATATCCCAATTGGCGGAAAAGTGTCATTCTTTCACAAGACTTTTACATAAGGATACAATTTTCAAGTGGGATGAACAATGTGAAGAATATTTTGCATTATTGAAGTCATATTTGATGACACCACCTATTTTGATACCAACTATCAAGGATAAACCCTTATTATTATACATTCTAGCAACAAAAAATTCTTTGGGGTTATTGTTAGCTCAAGAAGATAAGGATGGTAAAGATACAACAATCTACTATCTTAGTAGAACTTTGGTCAAGTATGAACTCAGCTATAGTTTCATGGAGCGAGCATGCTTAGCAGTAGTTTTTTCTTCTCAAAATCTATGTCATTATATGTTGGTGCACAAAGTCAAGATTATTGCTAGAATCGATCCTTTAAAGTATCTACTTAGCAAAACAACTCTTACAGGTAGAATGGCCAAACGGGTAATGGTGTTGAGTGAATTTGAAATAGAATATGTGGATAGAAAAGATATCAAGGGAAAAGTAGTAGCTGATCAATTGGTGGACTCTCCTTTAGTAGATCATCATCCTATTCAAGTGGAATTTTCAGATTCAGAGATAATTAGTGTGGAGGCCAAAATATGGAAAATTTATTTTGATGGATCCTACACTCAAAATGGATTAGGGGTAGACATTCTTTTAATTAATCCTCAAGGTTAGACATTCTTACCAGTGATGATTGTACATGCTCCTGGTTCAAAAGGCTCAATGATGAAAGTATATCCATTTGC
The DNA here is from genome assembly GCA_018584345.1 of Thuja plicata. Taxonomy (NCBI): domain Eukaryota; kingdom Viridiplantae; phylum Streptophyta; class Pinopsida; order Cupressales; family Cupressaceae; genus Thuja; species Thuja plicata. The sequence continues at coordinate 719,676 of MU225079.1, forward strand.
ATTTCTTTGCAAAAATGACAGTTAGTTACATTTTCATTCTAGATTAAATTGCATAAAAGTATTTTCCTAAGCTAAAGGGGTAGCAACATCATCAAAAGGGGGTTCACATCATCAATTTTTTATCAAATCAACTATCAAGACTTTCTTGTGCATTTACCATTGCATTCATTAATCATTAAATATTATTTATAAATTAAACATTATTTATTATCCAAAATTATTATATGCATTTCATCATTCATATAGGTGCATCTCATAGATATACTGCATTATCAAAATATCAAAAAGAACATGCATTCATTTAAATCCATTGCATTGCATTTACCATTTAGAATTGCATACGTCATAAAGTTAAAAGCATTTAGAAATAAAGCTTGCATACAATTTTCATCCATCTAACTATGTCATATATAAGGCATTACATCCATGTAACATGTAAAGAAATACATCATAAACATCATATAGAAAATCATATCATCAAAGAAAGTCTCATATATCATCAGATAATCATGGATATCAAGAGTGAATCAAGTCATCATAACAATGGAAATCAAATGTCATCATGTATAATCAAAGATACTCATCATAATCAAAGAGTAACATCATGATCAAAATACATATGGTACATCGATATATCAAAGGAGGATCAACTCTAAACTAGGGGCACCACCCGTATCGCCTATCCTACATGTACCATCTATCCCATCAAGACCACCTGTGCCATTTGTACCTCTACCTGCTGAACTTCTAGGATATGTCTAAGGTATCTAACTAGTACTAGCTATTCTAGGCCTCTATGTCATCATGGTCATGAAATACTTCTTCATTCTTGCAATCTGTTCAATCTAACCACTCATAGATTTCATACATGCCTGTAAAGTCCTGACATCCTATGTCAAGGTGTTTATAGCCTGCGGTGCCTGTGGAGCACCCAGAACCTGTGGAGCACTTGGAGCCTGTGGAGCAACATGTACCTATGGTGCAACATGTACCTATGAAACAATCTACAGAGGAACCTATCTAGCATGAGCTATCTAAGCCTGTCTGGCTACTCTCTATCATCTCTATCCCCAAACTTCTGGAGGAACTTGAGCATATCTAATACCAAATCCTCCACCCCTAGCTCTCACCATGCCACCTCTCACCCTAACTCTACCACCCACCCTGCCACGAACACCTCTCACCCAAAATCTATGATCCCCTTGTCTGCCACCACCTCTACCCCCACCTCTCCCTCCACCGCTGACACCGTCATCATCAAAAGGATCATCTATATCAGGAATAGGCTCACTAGGATCAGTGCACTGTGGGAATATATGTCGTGATAACCACTGTGAATAATTTGCTGACATAACTGCATCAACAAAATGCTCTCTCATATCCCAAACTACGTGTCCCATCCTATGGATCTCATCACAAGCATACTAGAAATCATTTGGACCCCACATAGACCTCTCTTCCTATACTCGGGCATATAATGCTAATCCCTATGGGATATCATGTATCTTGCCAAACTGTCAGAGTACACTGTAGAAGTAGAATCTCTCAATAACCAATGGTGATCGACCAATCATCCATCAAGGAGAAAACATATAAGGAAGCTCTGTGTCATCCTCCTGCTAGGCCTCACAACCAAGATAAGGATGACATATCACCTGATCCATGTCATCGAGCATATGTCACCAGAAATCTAATTTTCCCATATGAGGTTGGACAATCACTCCCTCATACAAAAATCTATACAGCTAGTGTTGATCACGTACTCTCCTCATAATCGGTCTTGTGATAGAGATGTGCTCCCATGTCTAGATCTGAAGTAATACTGCACTTGCAGAAAGAGACACACCATATCTATATACTACATGTAGCACATGATATAAATGTGCAAGCACACAGGATCCCCAATCAAATCTCCATGGATCTGTAATCATGTCCTCTAGGATGTGACCCCATCTGACATCAAAACTGTGACATCGTTGATCTAATAGAAAGAGTCCTCCTATCAATGACCCAAGCACCGCTGGAATTCATTGAAATGAAACCAACTGTTCCCAAGGAATGCTATCATCACCAATCATAGGATCTGTGAATACTCATCTACACACCTCTCCATCATAAACCTGATCATAGTAGACTCGCTCTCGTCGAGTCGAAATCCTAAAAATATGATACACATCCTCAAATGTGACTGTGATCTCTCCAAGTGGAAAGTGGAAGGTATTATGGGTGGAGTGCCAACACTCCACCATAGTTGTGAGAAGGCAATGGTTCAGCTGAAACTGGGGCATATCTAAAAGAAGGGATAATCCACAAAGCTGAATCACTCATCTCTCCTAACCAGTGAACTGATCGACCATATCTAATGGCCAAGGTGGCAATCCCCGGATATATAACTTCTAGAATCGCACCTATTTTGCAATCAAATGGGATCATATTAGTATCATCATTTTAGTTGGATCATTCTAAGTCAATCAAATTTCTATCAATCTATCGCTCTTTTTGAGCACATCTATTTTCTACCTGACTCTATATCGTGAGGACGGAGAAAAAATCAACCTATCCTACCTATCTAGATTGACATTATCAAATGTTCATCTAACATAGTTATAGTAACATCAAAAACATTTGTTTTAATTACAACCTCAGGCTTAATCTATCACGCAATCAATCACTTATCCTATTCACATTAGAGGTGATTCAAATTGGAATTCATTTTTCATATCAGGTTAAGTGTCACTTTATTTTAGTGTACGTATCATTTCATCAGGTGATATGCACTGAATTGCCTATGCGCTAGTTAAGATTTACTACGTGCTACTTCACAACTTGAATGCACAACTTTACCTAGTACGCGTCAGTTTGATGACTACACACTACTTAATTTCTTGGACGTGCTACTTTATTTCACTTTTGGACATCGGGTTTGCTATGCGCTATTTTAAACTTGAAATGTCAAAAAATAAAGTTTTACTACGTGCTATTTTGCACTACTCTATGTGCTAATTAACTTTGTGGATGCGCTACTTAAAATTGTATGCATTATTTTAACCTATCCTACTTGCTACTTGACATAAAATAAAATTTTCTACTCTAAAATCAAAATTTCATCAAAATTTTTAAAAATTGATGAATTACAAGAGGTTAAAAGCACTCACTGAAGGTCTGTACTCGATTGGTCGCTAGAAACAATATCCACGCTCAAATTTGTGCTCCTGAATAGAGATCACCATCGATATCAGCTCAGTTTTTACGCAAAGAAAAAGAGATGTAAAAAGTAAAAGTGAATGTGAAAATGACCCCTTTTTCACCCTAATTTATACCTTTTAACCTTTTGAAAAGGTATTTTTACCCTTTGACCTCTTTTGAGTTGAATTTCTTCACCAAGGCATATTTTTCAAATCAATTTTATCGGGAACCTCATCGAATCTCGTGCAATATCAATCATCATTATTCCAAATCATTTTGATTCATTTCTCGAGGGTCATCATATCTACATCAATGGATCAACATCAGGAGCTCTTTTTAAAACTATTTTCTCATCATCAGGGGAAACATCCTTTTTATCAAATATGCATTGATCAAACTACATCTAGGCCATCATCGATCAAACTGCATCTAGGCCATCATCGATCAAACTGCATCAGGGCATTAAAAATTTTCAATTGTTATCAGGGAGATATTTTTCAAATCAATGGTTCACATCAAGTTCTTCATCCAACATCAATTAGATTAGGCATAAAAATTATTCTAATTCAGGGTTTATTTGATTATCAGACATTTTTTTGAACCAATGCACTTCACACATCAGTTCAAAGAGGGGCATTTGTAGACACTTAATTTTGGTCAAGGTGAATTAATTAGGACTAAAGTGAGAAAAATCAATTGAAATCAATGCAAATCAATCAAACTATGAATTAATTGAATTATTATCAAAGCCTTGGATTAATCAAATCAAATAAATCAATTTAATTGGGCAATTGAAATTAATCATTTAATTGTATAGTTAAAAATTAATTTAAATCAAATCCAACCCTTTAAGGGTACACATGGCTGAAGAAATCAATTAAATTAATTAATTAAATCCCTTGGTTTCCTCATCTCTCACATGTTTTAAAATTCATCAACCAATGAGGATTGAGAATGGGAGCTCACATGGATCAAACCCAATTCATCCTACATCACACATCTTGCAAATGCATCTTGATCACTCAAATTTTCCCCTCATTTGAAACCACCCTTTAAATGCTCTTAACCTTTGAGACCATTTACTTAACCAAGCTCCAATCATGGGTTAATCAACTCCACCCCTTACCCTTGGGAAATCCTTTACATAGAAGCCATTTTTAATGCATTTACATCACACACACTCATGAAGCAAAGCATAATCACTATAGGAAAATTATCCCGAGTTCATAACATTTACATCTTTAGAATTTGCATTTTAGTGAGCATTTCAGTTACATTAGCACAATTCTTCATCAATTCTCATATTAGGACTGCCATTATGGATGCTTAGGCTGAGAGCATGCTATTTTCTTTCTTAATTAGAGAGCCATGAGATGCTCATTGTTTAATTTTCAATTCAATTAGTTAATCTTTGTTAAATCTTCCTTTGAATTGATTAGATAACAAGTTAATTTCATGAAGGTATAGTTTTTATATACACAATAGGAAAATTATTTGGTGGTGAGTGTTAACTTATGAGCATGCCAACTTCAACTTAAGTGTTAAATCCCACAATTTTTTTTAGGACATTAACAAACTTGGTAATTGGATTTGGTTTATTATGTACCTCAGTTTTGACGACATTTATATATGTTTAAAATTTAAGTCTCTCTCCAACAACTTTACATTCTATAGAAATTTTTTTTTAAAATAGCATTAAAGTTGTTCATAATTTCTCCATCACTTATGTTTCTCAAAAGTTTGCTTTTAAGATCTAAAATGTTTTAGTGAAAAATAATTTTTACAATTTATAAAGTTCAATTTTGAATTAAGACAAATAAAAATAAAAGAAATAATTGCTTGTAATGAATTAACAAATAATTTATTAATGATTAATTAAACCAATCAACATTGCACTTATTACAATAGTATTGATATTGATAAGTATTATAATAAAAGACTAATACAAAATAACATACAATCCCATCTAACAAAAAACACTAACATACTTTCTAATTTCATAAATTTATTTTTATAAAAATGTATACTCATTTTATTAGTTGCAAAAAAAAAGAGTATAAATGTACCCCAGTTCAGGAGGCATATCGACAAGAAAGAACCGGGTGAAGAAAACCTCCGATTGTAGCCCCTGATGCAAAACCTAAAACTTAAGACACATGTTACAATAGAATGACAAACAACCATTTCATAAAATACAAATATTTACCCAAACCAACCCAATACATATTTCCAAAAACTTGAATAACCCCAGACCAATTACATCGATATCATCCCATCCAAAGCTGAAGCATTTAAGACAATCTTACACAATATTAGTTTCCTGAGTAAATTTAACCAAAAGAAGAAGAAGCAAAGAGGTGCTCTTCCATTTATAGATAATTGAAACAGAGCCAACTGTATTGTCCAGAGGAGAAACTACAATTCTAAGTGGCATAATAGACAGGAGATTGTCGCTTGCATAACATTCTTAACCACAAAAACCACATCTCAAAAATAGTGGTTAGCCACAAAAGAAACAAAGGTCAAAAGATATGTAACCATCAGATACTTCAATATAATAAATCCATAAAACTCTAAAAGGAAAAACATGCTTCCCAAAAACCAACCACCCACCAAGAATGAGAATCATAGTCTAGAAGTGCATATGACTACCATAATATTATGCATAAAGCCTACAATACACGCATATCACTGGAAAACTTCAGAAATGATAAAATAATTTTGAAAGATGTCTCCAACCATAGGAATGATCATTATGTGAATGAGGGAAATTTTTTAGAATTGATAAAACATTTTGAAAGATGTCTCCAACCATAGGAATGATCATATGTGAATGAGGATGACAATATTTAGAACCAAATTGAATGAATACAATTGATATCAACTCACTTTCTTTAACGACAAATAGATCATTTGATAGCTAATTGATAAAAACAATTTGACAGCCAAGTAATGAAAGAAGAAACAATTTGATAGCCAAGTAATGAAAGAATCAACAATTAAATAACCATTTGACAAAAATATTTTGAAAGGTGTCTCGAGCCATAGGAATGATCATATGTGAATGGGGATGACAATATTTAGAACCAAACTGAATATATACAATTCATATCAACTCACTGTCATTAACAATAAATAGATCATTTGATAGCTAACTGATAAAAACAATTTGACAACTAAGTAATGAAAGAATCAATAATTTGATAGCCAAGTAATGAAAGAATAAAAAATTTAACAACCATTTGTTAAATTTTTTTTGAAAGACATCTCAAGCCATAAGAATGATCATATGTGAATGGGGATGACAATAGTTAGAGCCAAACTGAATGTATACAATTCATATCAACTCACTATCATTAACAAAAAAATAGATCCTTTAAACTACAGTGAGACCCTTTAATTAACAAACCATTAACAAAGGAAAACTAAAATCCATAAAGACATGGCAACCATGGCGTATTTTGATAATTATTAAATTACATTCTTTATATTTATTCAAATTACCTTATAGTTATAAATATCTTACGAGTTTTAATTATTATCCTATAATACCACTTAATTTTATTCTCAAAATAATTATTTGTAAATTTTATAAAATAGTAAGGAAATATATTGAATGAGTGATTCACTTTCTTTTATCAAGTGTTAGTGTTGGATATAATTACTTTAATAATTCAAATAAGCTATATAATAATAATTGAAGCAGTATCATAAATAAGTGAATATGATTTCTTTGATAATTAAAGAAAGCAATAGTAATGTCTAGCAATATTGCATTGAAGACTGTAACATAAATCTAAAAATAATTTTAATGAAAAAGTAATTAAGAATAATTTTAATCCATGAATAAAATGAAATTATTTATATTAAAAATAATAAACAATTAGATTTTAGTTATTTTATCTATTTGAAAACTATTATTTAATATTAGGATTTATTTTATTTTTTATATAAAGTATTTTAATTTCTTAATTTTTTAAATATTTGAAAAGTTATTTATAATTTTAATTTATTTAAATGGATTGATTGTATTTTAAATTTTATATGTATGGTTGTTAAAATATATAAGAGATAACATCTTTCTATATAGCATCACATAGATGCAATGAGTGCTAAGTGTTCTATTCATTCTTATAAGAGATGAATTTTTTAAACCACTACTGATGAATACAATTGAATCTTGATAACAAATCACAATTTAACTTGTTTGAAAAAGATCTCCTACTTACATTTCCATATAATTATTAATTTACTACTTATCATCACTTTACATTCAATTCACAACAATATTTATACAAACTATTAACTTTTTGGAAGTGCCTAACCTTTGACATCAATCGAGAAGAGTAAGTTTATTTGAAACTATCAATGATATTATATTCATGTATTTTGTTTGCTTAGAGTGAAAAATGTTAAACATAGTTATTCTTAATAATTTTTTCAAAACTATCATAATGTTCCTTTGATCTCTTAGTAAAGTTGAATGGTTCTTAGTGAATCCACTAGAAACCAAATATAATATAATAAAAAATAGAAAATCCTCCATTATAAAAATCATATGACCCAATATTGACCACCATTTTCACTAATATGCCCTGAAATCCCACACTTGTTGTTCATTCTTTACCACTCTTCCTTCCTGTTCACAAGGGTTATATGTTACCATAATACATATGGAATGCCATTTAATTCAAAACAAATTTAAACCGAAAAATAAAATCCACTTACCACTGTAGATTCATAAGAAATCCATCCTGGTCGTCTGTGATGGTCTTTGTTATTGTAAGTGTTTCCCACAGTTGGGTATATACTATAAAACTTAAAGAGAAAAGTTGTCCAATCTACAAACCACAATGAATATAAACACTGTAAATTCAGTGGGCACCTCAAATTAATAAAAAACAGAAGTGAGGCCATTGCATTTCACCCACCTTTTAAATAGCGAGGATTCCTGAGTCTTACTTTTGAAAAATCCATGGGTATTTTTATTCCCATTACTGCCATAGCCGCATAAATTCCACATGCAGCAGTTTGATATAGATCAAAATAAATGCATGTAGGAACATAATAACTACATGTAACAAACCAAATATCAGCTGACTGCACATATTTATGTATTCATTAAAAACATAATCATATTGTATGTACAAAGTAATAATCTATACCAAAAGTTACTATTTTTATTGGATAAAGAAGAAAATAATCATTTTTATTACTTATGTAACATACTTAAGTTGTACTAATTTAGTATAATTATATTATAAAATGAGTTAACTTACGAATCTCTTATGAATGCTTTTGCAAGAGCTGAAACAGTGGCGAAAACGTTTTCTGGTAATGGATGGACAAATAGCCTGACTTTTTGATGTGGGTTGGCAGAAATATATTTATCCACCTTCTTTCTGCCGTCTTGTATATACATATTGTTTGCATTCACTTGCTGTATGATTGCATCTCCAAGTTTTGTTAAATGTGGCACCAGATCATGGTGTGGGGATGAACGTATTTTTTCTGCAAATGCCTGTTGGAAAAATGGCGTTCATCATGAATGAATTCTACATCAATTTTTTATTAATATAAAAATAATAGTACATAATTCATTGAAAAGAGCAGATAGTAGGATGATTTGAAATGAATGACAATATCTATTAGTGTGATTTCAAATGAATCATCTAAACTTGTAAATGAATATTCTAGACAGGTTCATGTTTAGAACTTGTTATTTAAACGAAAAATAAAAAGATACAGTCTTAAGATCTAATGAAAGGCAATCCATTATGCAATTTAATGATGCTTAAACTACTGGAATATACCTTCCAACATATAATTATAAGTTAAATCATAATAAAATTTCATTTTGTTCATGCCTTGAATATTGAATGTGTCAAAAAAAAAAATTGCAAATATTTCAAAATAGAACAATAGAGTAGAGTAGATAAATATATGCTCAATAGTATAAGATACTTGTGGATCAAAGAAACTATATCTTATTAGGATTATGAGACATACATGCATTAGGATTGATGTTCCATAGTTCATAAGTCTGAAAATTAAAAGTTCAATGTCATACCTTTACTTTACAAGGTGATGAGACACTTCATGTACAAATGGTGTCCAATGATATTGGGAACTTAGATGATAGCTAGGTAACTATAACTATAACTATAACAAGGAGCAGCTCGAAGAAGTTTCATTGGTTCAACAATTGTTCTTAAATAATAACTTCTACAACTTTTAAGTAATGTATTGTTTTATTTTATACAAATAAATCTTTATTCAAGTATTGAGGTAAAAAAAAGTCTATCCATCTTAAATACATCAAGCTAATCAATAGAAAATAACAATATGTCTAAGATAGCGATGTCTCAATATTCTCAATTAGAAAACAACAATATGTGGAGGATAGGGATGTCTCAATATTCTCAGACTCAAAAGAGCCAGGAACTCTGGCGACCTATTGGTAAGAGGTTTGGTGTAATTATACTTTAGTTTAGGTTGTATGGGCCATGACCAGAGGTTTTCTTGCTGGTTCTTTCTTCCTGATATACTCTTAAACCAGAACTGATGTACTTTTATTATAATTAAATAATATCATCTAGACTTATGCCCCTTATTCATAAAAATAAAAATTCAGCCATGTAATAAAAATAAAAATTCAGCCATGTATATTTGGCAAACTTACAGAAGGCCTGGATCGCTTAGCATAAACATTCTTCCATTCATCGACTATAACGTACACATTATTTTCATTGCATTTACTCAGGTGGTTGGAAAGCCTCATCTTCTTCAATGTGCTCTCCTGTTCTAAGTAATTGCTATAAGCCACTCCAAATGAGGCACTCGCAATTGCCTGCAATATTTCAGAATGAATACACTTTTTCATGGATTTGCATAAGAATTACTGTAGTCAATGAATGAAATACTCACATGTAAATGATTTGTCTGAACAAGGTCTTCCTTAGCCGTTGCAGAGTGATAAAATCGCATTGCAGATGTGATCACAAAATCTGGCCTGATCAAACAATTTTATAATGAGTTTGAGTTGGATTTGTATATTCCTTAACAGATTGTATGTTATGAATATTCCTAGATTTTTTTTTCATTGTAATACAAATGGTAATATAGTTTTTGGAAACATAAGAAGAAAGAATGGATTTTTACAGGCTTGGGAAGCCCGTTGAAAGATCTCGGATAAATTTGCATCCGTAATAAGATATGCCAACTGCATTGCTTTCAAGCAAGTCTTCCCTGGTTTCCCCCTGCTGCATCATTTTTCGATTCTTTGAAATTCCCTTCTTGAAGAAAACAAAAATATAAAATTATAGTTGAAGAAATTGGGTGGTGTTAATTATATAACTTTTTTTGGTGAAGGATAAAAGGTTGCGACTTTTAATAGACTTCGCCATTTAACGTAAATGTGATTTGACTATCTTAATAAATGAAATGAAATTGAAATTGGGCTTTTAATAAATTTATTGATTAAATAGAAAATAAATGTAATGGTGAAATTTGTATATCTGTATTATTTTCGATGCAGTTTTTGTGATGATTTTAATGATTTAAGATATATGTATATTGATTTTTAATACAATCTTATGTGAGGTTCAAATCATTTTCTTAATTGGGGGTTGGAAATTTTGTGACAAGGTGAATGACAAACCCAGTCCTAACATTCGCTTAGGTGACATTTATATTCGAAGGCACAATTGAAAATTGAAAAAGTAAATCAAGTCCTATAACAAGCAAGCCCCATAACCTTTTTGCACCAACTCAATTTCTATATGTTCATTGGCTCAATGAGAGAATAGCATGCTAACATTTCTACTTTCAACCATCTTGCAAACAAAGTAGAACAAAACATCAATATGCTTCATACTTGGAACTCTCACTAGCTTATATAAATTTTATAACATATAAAATACACTGTGAGGGGGCCTCTATTGCACTTTAGAAATTGATAAAAATAAGTGCTTGGAGAAGGATATCTTTCAATATATATATATATATATATATATATATATATATATATATATATATATATATACCAACATAACAAAAATTGTTCAACTTCAACCATAACAAATGTCATTTCTACATTGAATTTAAAAATGATGTAAACTAATGAAATGTAGAAATGTGGATGAAGTTTATGTTTGTTATTTTTTTTAAACAATTTGATATTTAAATATTTTATACATATTTTTTATTGCTGAAAATTTCAGAAAAAAATAGGTCTACTTAGCATTGTCAAAAAAAATGAAAACAAGGTTTTTTTCTCCAAACCTCTATTAATTTTCGTTTGACACCAATTTTTGTCTATTAGATTTTCATTATCAAAAAATCAATTAAACCCTTTTGGAGGTGATTCTCTTCTCAAATGAGCCATATTTTTTGCAATTTCTTTTATGGTTTAATAAATTTTTCATTATTTCAAATCAGCTTTGTTTTTACTTTTCAAAACCTACTTACAATATGTTTAAAAAAATTTGAAGTACAAGTAATCAAAATATTCTAAAAAATTTATATGTCTACATTCTTGACTTTGAGCTCTACAAAAGGGTACTTTTAGATTTTTGAAAAAAAATAATTTGTCTGCATAAAATATTAGCTGAAGTTGAAAGTTTCAAGAATTCCTTGAGATGGGGTGATATAACTACCAAGTAGGATGTCACATTTGACAATCTGGTTAAATTGGTATCGATCATATGCTTTTTGGGTGAGTACCTTTCAGGGGGAGGGGTTTAGCCGAAACACCTCTGACCAAATCTTGGTTAATCAAAATAGTAAACAACGTGACCTAAACTTACGATGCGAGATCAATTATTTAATTTTTTATTAAAGTTGATATGTGTGTGTGTGTGTGTGTGTGTGTGTGTGTGTGTGCGTGTGCGCGTGCGCGTATGTTTCACACACACACATCATAATTGTATTCAAATATATATATATATATATATATATATATATATTAATGTAATTACTGTAGTCAAGTATAAGTGTTTGAAATATATATGTACACACACACACACATGTATGAGTATGTATTTAAGTCAATATTAATTATTTCATTGATAGGTTTGAATTTCTTTCATTTACTATACTATTGTTGCTAATTATTGGGATTTATTCTCTCTCACTAATTAAATCTACAAAATGGGTGGTTAAGTTGTTAGTGATTTTCCTATGTCATATAGTATTGATGTTTTTGAGATTTTTCATAGTTCATAATATATATTATCAATATGTACATGTGTGTGTGTGTGTGTGTGTGTGTGTTCAAACAATGTATACTTGAATACAATAATCAAACAGTAACACACACACACACATGTACATATTGATAATATATATTATGAACTATGAAGAATCTCAAAAATATCAATATTATATGACATAGGAAAATCACTAACAACTTAACCACCCATTTTGTAGATTTGATTAGTGAGAGAGAATAAATCCCAATAATTAGCAACAATAGTATAGTAAATGAAATAAATTCAAACCTATCAATGAAATAATTAATATTGAATTAAATACATACTCATACATTTGTGTGTGTGTGTACATATATATTTCAACACTATATACTTGAATACAATAATTAAATTAATATATATGTGTGCAGACACACACACACACACACACACACACACAC
>MU225079.1:736960-748504 GCA_018584345.1 Thuja plicata
GTAATGAGTTTTTGAAATACAATGAAGTAATTCTTGGTTTACGTTCTGTGTTAATAGATTAGCAGAAACCAACCAAGGGGGCCCACTTGGGAGGTGGAATAGGTTAGAATAGAATAGATTTCATTTCTAGCATTTCCAGCATTTTAGATAGAAGTTATAATTTCTTCCTGTAGCATTGTACCTTGTGAATGTTCCTGCAGCATCTACAAGAATGGTTATAATGGATGTTCTAGGTTGAAAGTATAGGTTTAAGTAGAGTTTGCAATTTCTAGCATTCATTTTAGTAAGGAGATAAGTGTATTATTTTTCTACAGCACTAGTGTAGGTTTCTTTTATCCATTTTTACCTTCCTGCAGTATAAGCAGAATGACTCCTTAAAGAACCTAGTGGACATATCATGTTGACCATTTCAAGTATACATCCCTAGGTTGACAAGTTAAATGCACCTCATAATGGGAGAAGTAGTCCTTAGATTGAATAAACCATTCCTAAGAAAGGCCTTGAGCATGATTATTCCACACCTATTGTGAGGCGGTTCATTTTTGGCACCGCTACTGGGGATGGTGTCAAGCTAGGAACATTTTTGAGTCATTTTTTTCCATTCCTAGTTAGTTTTTAGATTTGTATCCCTAAAAAATTGCTTCATGAGCATGAAGAATTCAATTGTATGCATCAAAGAGAAAGGCGATGAGATGAATATGGCAGATTTCTCCCAGTAGAGTCTGCTAATTTGAACAAGGAAGTTGAAGAAGTTGAGTTACCCTTTGAAGATGCAAGTCCAGACTTTCCTACAGCATCTTCCTCCAAAGCAGAACCATTTGATATAAGTGGTTTTTGGCCTTTTGCTAAAGTCTTGGCCAACTTTCTAGATAATTCTAGCCCAAATCCACCTATTGTTAACAATCCCATAGCTAATGGTCCTTTCCAGTAGCAACCCCATAATCAAATACCCCCAGTGATGGCACAACCTACTTTCCCATTTCCTCTCCCAAGCCTTATAAACAATGCTAATCTCAAAAATATACCTACAGCTGCTCTTCCAAAGTTTTATGGTCTTATAATGGAGGATCCTGAAACTTTCTTGTTTGATTTTGACATACTCTGTCAAAGCTTCAACTATAATACTGGTGCCCATAAGCTCAATTTGTTTCCTGCAACACTGAAAGAGTCAGCCTTACGATGGTTCATGGGCTTAGGAGCTAATGCAGCAGGTACCTGGCATGAGATGCAGACGTTGTTTCTATAGAAATACAAAGATTATTGCAAAGGGAGTGACCCAAAAGGAGATGATATATTTAGGATGTCACAAAAGGAGGATGAAACATTAGAGGACTATGTTTCACATTTTTTGTACACAATACAGAAGAATCCCCAGCATGTATTGGCAAAGGATTCACATAAACTAGTCTTCTTGAGAGGGGTAAACGACAACTGTCTGGAAGCATTAGACTTGATGGCTGGTGGAGACATATCTCAATCCTCTTGGGATGACCTCAAGAAAATTTGTCTCAACTACTCAAGGTCAACTGTGAAGAAAGGCAGAGGATATCGGCCCATAGTCACAAAAGGAATTAGTTCAGGTGTTTCAAAGCTGGAGATATCTAATTTGCTCATGGATTTCAAGAAAGATATTATAAATGATGTAGCTACACATCTTGACACAATGAATGCCAAAAAGAAGCATGCAGAAGCTGAATCACAATTGGTTGAGTATTGTCCACACTGCCGCAAATAAAAGAAAGATTGCGGATGTAAGCTGGTAGCAAACCTGGAAAATCAAAATTTTCCAACTGACTACATGAAGATAGAAGGAGACAACAATCAAGTGTTCTTCATTGCTCAATGTTGACCATGAGATTCAAGATAAGGTATGCCACAAGATCCTCTATAATTTTCAAATTATAGCAATAATCAGTGGCAAAACCAAAGTTATTAGAACACTTCTCAGTACTCTCAACCTCAGTAGCTTAATCAGAAAAATAACCAGTGGAAAAACCCACAAAATAACTAGTGGACTAACCAGAAAAATAACCAATGGCCTAACTAGAAGAATAACCAATGGCAAAACCAAAAAAATAACCAGTGGCCTAATCTGCAGAATCAATGGAAACCACTTCAAGGAAATTGACAGCAAACTAATCAATGGAGGGAGCCTCCACAATGGCCTAACCAAAATTTTGGTTGTCCACAATTATCACCTCCAGTGCAACCACCTACAATAATGCCACCTCCTGCTGCAACTAATGCTAATCCAAAGCCAACCCAATTTCCTGCTCAACCACAGCCAAATCCAAACAATAAACAATAGCAGCAACAAACATATATTACTGACACTCAGCAGTGCCCTACTTATTCATTAGAGATAGTTGATATCCATTTAAGGTCCGATACCACTCTGCCTACACCTAAATATCCTATTATCATGAAAGTTGGAGACACTCCTGTAGCACTACTTCCAGAAGCCACACTGCCAAATACCAGCTAGCCAACTGATGTACCCAGCAAAACTACTGTCCACACTTCAATAAATCCACGCTTTCCACTTAGGCTAAACAAAGAAAAACCTATACCCCAAGAGGAAGAAACATTTGATATTATTGAGCAGCTGAAAAATATGAACATCCAAATCCCTCTATTCCAAGCTATCAAAGATATACCTCTTTATGGAAAGGCTATTAAGGAAGCATGCCTTAACAAGACAAGATAGAAGAAGAAAGACCCTCAAACAGTACATGTTGTAGGGAAATTAGCATATTTCATGTTAGGAAAGGTGGTAATACTAAAGTATTCAGATCCTGGTAGCCTAGTAGTCAACCTGATAATAAATGGACAGACTATGAAAAATGCTCTAATTGATTTGGGAGCAGCAATAAATGTGATGACTAAAGATACAATGCATAGGCTAAGCATAGAAAGCTTAAGAACAATAGCCACAATATTAAAACTTGCTGATAGTTCAACTGTTACTCCAGAGGGTCTCATAGAAGATGTGATAGTTACCTTAGATTTATGGGAGTATCCTACTGATTTTCTTATCCTATCACCTAAAGTAAACTTTGCTGGCTATCCTGTAATCTTGGGAAGACCCTGGTCAACCACCACTAATGCCAAAATTAATTATAGATTAGGCAGTATGACAATTTCAAATGGTCAAGCCATAAGGAAGCTAGCCCTGTATCCTCCTGCCCAACCCCAGCTAGACTTGGGAGAACCTATTTGGCCAAACTTAGGGAATGAGGAGGAAGAGCTGAATTTAGTAGCCCAGCTCATGATGTTGCATAGGCAATATTTTATAAAGATGCAAGAGGAAGATGATGTGATACAGAGCATTCTTACAAATGAATGTATTGTGGCTAAAGATGTTTCAGAGAGTTCTATTTTATAGCTATGTACCTATGAGGACTATATGTTTCTAGCAACCCCTAAAATAATTGATCAATTACTGCCAAATAAAATAGCTACAAGTCCAGTGCCTGAAGTATCAATGGTAGAGCTCACAACAATAGTGGAACTTTCCCCTGGTAGTAACCTCCATGTAAACAACAAGTTGTCCCAATCACAGTTGGCATTGTTAACAAAGCTCCTCAGTCAGCATGAAAAATCCTTTGCATGGGATTATGGGGATATGAAGGGACTAAACCCTAAACTCTGCACCCACAGAATCTACATCAGTGATGGAAGCTTGCAACTTCGTCAACCTCATAGGAGAATAAATCCTGCACTGAGAGAAATAGTTAAAACTGAGTTACAGAAGTTGTTGGATGCTGGATTCATCTATCCAATCTCTGATAGCAAGTGGGTATCACCATTGGTCATTGTACCTAAGAAAGGAGGTAAGTGGTGGATATGTGTGGATTACAGGGAATTAAATAATGCCACAAAGAAGGACCACTTTTCTTTACCTTTTATTGACCAGGTCTTGGATAATTTGGCTGGAAAGAAATACTTTTCCTTCCTAGATGGATAAAGTGGTTACAATCAGATAAACATTGCCCCCAAAGATCAGGAAAAGACCATGTTCACATGTCCTTGTGGCACATATGCCTATTCAGTATTACCATTTGGATTATGAAATGCACTTGCTACCTTTCAGAGAGCCGTGATCATCATCTTTGCTGGTATATCACATGATTGTATGGAAATCTACATGGATGACTTCACTACAATCGGTGTCACATTTGAGGAAGCCCTGAAGAACTTGGAGAAAGTACTAATCAGATGTGAGGAATATAACCTATCTCTCAATAGTGAAAAGTATTGTCTGATGATGCAGGAAGGAGTGGTGTTGGGACACTTTATCTCTGAAGCTGGAATCTAGGTAGACCCTATGAAGATAGAGGTAATTCTCACACTCCCTATTCCTACTAAGAAAAAAGATGTTAGATATTTCCTAGGTCACACTGGCTATTATAGGAGGTTTATCTAGAACTTTAGTCAAATAGCTAGTCCTCTGTACAACTTACTTACCAAAGAAGCTGAATTTGTTTGGACAAAAGAATGTGATGAATCCTTCCTACAACTCAAGTCACTTTTGACAACTACACTAGTACTTAGGGGTCCTGACTGGACTTTTCCATTCCACATACATACAGATGCTTCAGACTATGTTGTAGGTGTTGTCTTAGGACAAAAGTCTAAAAACCTTGAAAATGCAATCTATTATATCAGTAAGAGTCTACATGGATCAGAGTTAAACTATATAGTGACTGAGAAAGAATTGCTAGCAATAGTTTATGCTCTGAACAAATTCTACCATTATGTAACTGGTTATCCTATCTTTGTTCATACTAACCATGCAACAATTAAGTACCTCATGAACAAACCTGCCATCACAGGCAGGTTAGCAAGATGGCTTCTTCTTTTGTAGGAATTTGATATAACAATCATTGACAAGCCAGGGAAAGAAAACATGGTAGCTGATAATCTATCCAGAATTCATCATGCTAAAGAAGATACTACTTTGATAGATGATGCATTTCTAGATGAGCATTTATTTCATATTGTTGTCAAAAATCCATGGTATGCTGATATAGCTAATTACCTAGCAGCTAACAAAATGCCCACACATTTCTCTTATAAGGATAAGAAGTTGCTTGTAGGGAAAAGCTTTCATTTCTCTTGGATTGATAGAACATTATTTTACACTAGACCTGACCAAGTCATGAGGAGATGTGTGAGAGAAGATGAGACATATGACATTCTGCATGCATGTCATAATGAACCATTGGAGGACACTTTGAAGCCAAAAGAACAGCATAGAAGATTTTAACAACTGGCTAATAATGACCTACACTTCACAAAGATGCAACCAGTTATACAAGAAAGTGTGACAAATGTCAAAGAATGGGCCGACCAACAAGATTAGATGAAATGTCATTAAACCCACAGGTGGTGGTCACACCATTTGATAAATGGGGAATGGACTTTATTGGTCCAATAGACCCTCCATCTAATGGGAAGTCATATATTCTGGTGTACATAGATTACCTGACCAAATGGGTCGAAGTAAGAGCAATGAAGCATGCCAGGGATCATAAAGTTGCTGAATTTCTTTATGAATTTTTTTTTACTAGATATGGTGTGCCAAGAGAAATTGTTACTGATCAAGGTACTCAATTCACTTCTAATCTGATAATAGAGCTCATGAAGGAATATAATATCAGACATCAAAAGTCAAGCCCCTATCACCCTCAAGCCAATGGACAAGCAGAAGTTACAAATCGGGAAATAGAAGCAATCTTAACAAAGACATTTCATTTGCACCGCCGAGATTGGAGCAGAAGACTATCAGAAGCCGTCTGGGCATATAGAACAACATGGAAGACCACCACAAGGTTCACTCCATTTGAACTTTTATATGGTAAAGCAGAAATGCTACCAATTGAATTTGAACACAAGACATTAAGAACAATGCTAGAGTTAAATATTGATCTTCCTGCAACACAGAGAGCGCTTGCTGCATCTCAATTCTTTGGATGAAATGCGCAAGTCTACCCTACAATGCATGGAAATTGTCCAAAAGAAAAGGAAATAGTGGCATGACTCCCATATTAAGAGTAAGCAGTTCCAAGTTGGAGATTGGGCATTGTTATATGATTCCAAATTCCAAGAGATACCAAGCAAGCTGCAGACACTATGGCTGGGTCCATATAAAATAAGCCATGTATTTACAAATGGAGCAGTCTAGTTGACCACAATTGACCCTGTACACTTCAAGCTATTAGTCAATGGTCATCGACTAAAGTTGTATCACTAGCCACAGACGAAACAAGACTTCCTACAGAAATTCAACAAGCCAATTTTAAAGGATCAACATGTAACACTTCCTGTAGCAGAGGGTGTCAACCTCTTTCCTGCAACTCTTCAATAAGAATTCCTTCGAAGCATGACCATAATAAAAACTTTATGTTTACATAAATTTCAAATTCTCCATTCACTTTCTACATTCTTTTTTTTCAACCCATTTCATTCCTTAATCTTCCATCCACCCACCTCCCACGTCATCATTTTTCTATGCTTTTAATAAAGAGATCATGCACTGACACATGCCGACCGCTGTCGGTGTCATTCCACTCTCACCAAACTTTCCTGACATGAGTGATGATCAATTAATAGGTACGAGCTTTTCAAATTTATTTCCATTTTTAGCGCATAAATTTTGTTGGTTATATTGAATACTACAATAAATGTATCATTGCCGCCTTAATCCAGTTTCATACCTTCTGCCAAGTTTGACAAGTGAGGACACTTGTCAATATTTTGTAGGGGGCAGGGAAGTATGCCAATTCCTAAAATGTCATTTCTATTTACTCATTAAGATCCTCAAATCTATACTTCGGCCTTGTCTTAATTAAAATCCAGCTGCCACATCACACAAGTGTCAAGTGTCATACCTTTATTCCAAATAAACCCCTAATTTTTAGACTAGATGTGACCTAGTATTAAAACTATGATATAACTCTCACATGAATATCTATAATTCATTCTATTAAAGAACATTATTATTGTTCATACCAAGAATACCAGAAGAATGTGAAAAAGGGTCTATGGTTTTACAAGAAGTAGTCTAAAATTCAAAAGAGAAGAAGGTAATTGTCGAGAACAGAGCAGAGGTTGAATTTGGTAAGCAAAAATGGGGGGCCAATTGTAGTGGCATGAACCAATGGTTCATAGTATTTTAATTTCTGATGTTGAGGCAGTAAGAATATTTAATGCCTGTGGATGGCTAGGATATTTTTTAAAATTGACGGAGTTTGATGAAGAAGTAGCAACAGAATTCGCAAACATATTTGATGAAGGCCAAGCAACAGTATGGGGGTTGACAGTCATTGCAATAGAGGAGAGAATAGAAAAATTAACCAGTTTTCCAATAGCAGGGGAACACTACCCCAATACGCACGATGCCAGGTCAGCTAGGGCCCAGTTTACCCTACCAGGTGACCCTCCACTGGAGATCACTAAACAAGGGTGCAAAAGAATGTCCATTCCTCCACCATATTATGAGTTGGCCATGCATATTTTTAGGTAATTTACCTATGAAAGAAGGTTTTCTAATTTGCACACACATCATTTTAAGTTGCTTAGTTATGTAAGGCATAATATTCCAATGAATGTCCCCAATTTCTTGTTTAATATGCTGTGCATTAGTGCCGAGGAAACCCAAAGAGGAAATGACAATTCTGTTACTCACCATGCCCTAATTAAATTTATCATAGAAAGATCTCTTAGGGATGTCTCTCCTATGGCATGGGCAGAATTTGTCCATCATAAAACCTTGCAACCTCAAATTTCCCCTAATGTGCAAATTAGCCAAGATAATGTAGTTCCCCCTGACCCAGTTGCTGAGAAAAGTACCCAAGGGGCAGAAACTGAAAATTTACAAGAAAATGTGCCTTTACCCACTCACATGAGAAATATACCTACTTCTTCCTGAACAAAAGGAAAATGGAATTTAGTGGGAGAAACTTTGGTTCCTGCAGCTGAGCCATGTAACCCTATAGTCTCAAGAGGGAATATAATGAAGTCAGTTCCTGCAGCCACTACTACAGCAGAGAAAAAAAAGGGTTAGTAAGAAAAAGGCTGTAGAGGTTGAGGAAATCCCTGTAAGAAGAATCTCTAGGATGAGGGGGCATATTCCTAAAGTACCCACCGAAATCCAGTCTGTTTCCCCTAAACAATTTGAGGAGGAAACTCCTATTCATGTTGTTTCGGATGATTCTCCCAGCCAGTCTGAGATTCCAGACATTCCTCAAAATCTGGATGAGGAGTGTGAAGTTGAGCCAAATGTATGTCAAAATGACTAGGGAGTTAGTCATCATGATGTTCCAACCCATGAAAAAGAAACCCCTATAACTCACCAGCTAGCTTGCACAAGAAATGCCCTAGTTTCCTATAAGCAAACTTGGTTAATAAATTTCTTAGAGCAGTTATGGAGGGAACAAATGAGGAAGAATAACCAGGATGAAAATAGTGGTCCGATTACTCTAAAAATGCTTCTCTTCTAGTTATATAATAAGCATGTGCTGAAAACTACTCTATGGGGAGAAGAGAAAAAGAAATTGCAGAAGGAAATGGAAGAACAAGGAGAGGAAATTACAGAATTAAAAGATCAATTGGCAAAGCAAAAACAGAGAATGGAACATGCCCTTAAGCTGATTGACCAGATAATTTCTTGTAGACTGCCACCTAGGGTCTATACCATCTATCTAAAAGAACAATTCCTCCTATTCCAATTGATGATGACCCTCAAAGATGTAAACACAGAGTTCAAAACAGCCCAGGAATTTTATGGTTTATACCAGACCCTTCCATCTTGGCAACAAAACTTACTCTATGAGTTGTATGTGCATAATTTCATCATCCCTATAGAGACTGAATGGAACCCCTTACTTTACATAGGGGATATACACTTGAGGGCCCTAATGTCTTGGATGCACAATGAGGCTAACTATGATAGACAATTGGAGAATTACAGAGAACTTGAGAAAATGGAACCCGTGCCATTAAGAGAAGAAAGCAGTCAACCAGAAGTATTCCTGAGGGATTGGTTCAAACTAACATATGAAACTATTAAAAAGGAAATCACAGATAAAATTTTCAAGCTCAGAACAGATGTGTATGCAGAATATGACAACATGTCTTATTTTGTCTTCCAAAGAGCCTTAACTGGTGCCAGAAGTAGATGTGACAGATTATCAGAGGCATTCAAAAGGTCAGAACCACACAACCCCATTAACCTTGAAGCAGCCATACACCGAGCACTGAAATACATGGAGCTGGGTAGGAAAATCAAGTAGGAGCTCTAGTGTCCACTCACAATGCAGCTGCCCATGCTCCTTTGGCCCTTGTATAACATCAACACTGCCAGGCTTGACAAGCTACAGGAGGATCACAGAAGGGAAGTTTGGTAAAGAACAAGAGGATTCTACTACTCCTTCAAGAGCTAGAGGTTAGGAAGAACTGAAGTTGGTGACTTTAGGTCAATTTCTAGAAGATGCAATGCTTGAGGACAAGCATTTGATTAACCAAGGGGCAGATGATAAGGCTAAATTATTGCCTTTATTTTGTATAATTTTAAATACTATGTTCTATTTTCTGGCACAACATTTGTGAACCTAGCTAGTTAAAACTTGTGATAAAGTCTAGATAGAACTGATAAACCATGGGTAGATATTTGTGACATATTTTGCTAATATTATACATATAGTGCAGTATTTCATATAACTATCATAATATATGTTATAATATCTGGATTTAATTTGATTAAGCTTGTTGCATAAATATTTTCACATCACAACTAACTTGACAGGAGAGGAAGTGGCTGGAGAGTGGTTGACAACATCCAAGGAAGACTGTTGAGGACTAGCTACAACCGAGTGATCATCACAGCACCAGGAGACACGTGTCATGCCCAAAAATTTACGCCTAAAAATGCAACAACTTTTTTTTTTGAAAAGGAGAAATTTAATTCAAAAGGGTCTAAGGGGAATCATGACTAAGTGTCAACATCCCTTAACCCTAATCACCTTCTATAGTTAAAGATGCACAAGGAGAAGTTAAAGAAATATGTTTGACTAGTATTAAAAAATTTAGGTAACCGCTCAAGGCTAATTAGGGTAGAGTTATTAAAATTCACATGTCATCCCCTAATTTATTAATAGAGTTTGATGATGTGGAGAAAAAGAGAGAGACTCCCTAATCTCAGTCTCCAGGGTCATTCAAAAAATTGGGTTTGCTTAATAGCTTAAGGGTTCTGTGTTAAATTAACCCTCTAGATTAAGGTA
Organism: Thuja plicata; assembly: GCA_018584345.1. NCBI lineage: Eukaryota > Viridiplantae > Streptophyta > Pinopsida > Cupressales > Cupressaceae > Thuja > Thuja plicata. Next base: position 747,244 of record MU225079.1, read on the forward strand.
CTTCCATAATATTATTTTTATAATAGTCAGTATACTGGCCACATATATTCACCACATAAAAATAACATTAAGAGTCCCTGCATTTTATCTAAAAACTTTAATTAGATTTTTCTCTTAAATATTTCAATTTCAATTTATTTATTTATCATGTACTATTGACGGGTCGGATATAATTTACGAAGATATTCTTCTAACTTTAACGTTTAAGGTTAGGTAAACGGTTTAAAGAATTAAAATCACCATTTACTGTCGAAAACTTAAATCGCTCAAAGATCCATAATAATTTAAATTACTAAATCTTTTTAGAAGTTAATTACATAATTTATCGCAATCCGCCCCATAAATTTGCTATAAATTAATCTATCAATATTAGAGAGAAAATTTAATTTAATATCTTACATTTCCCTATCATTAACTTAATATTCAATATTTATTTCTCTTACCAAGTTCATCTCTTCAACCACAAAAGAAATAACCTATTCATATAATAACTTAAGTAAATTTCATAATAATACACTAAATAAGGGAATGTAAACTTCTCATAAAAAGGAGACAAAAAGATTGAAGGAATATATTATAATAACTTAAAGAGGAGAAAAAGTTCCCCCTCTTTTCCCATCACAAAATTGAAATCCCTAACCCTAATTTCAAAATTAGGGTTAGGGTAGAATATGAAGTTGACAAAAAGATTTTTTTTTTGTTTCTCTCCTTCATTTCTTCTCCTCACCAAACCCTAGTTTTTTTTTTTACTCATTTATTTGTGTGTCTGTGTGTGTGCAGGTTTAGCAATGGAGGCATCCCTTAACATATATACATATATGTCAGTATGTATATATACATATTAATATATATATATATTTTGTGCTTGTTAAAGAAAACACTCAAGCGACAGCCTGCGTTTTTCAGAATACAGTGGCGGCGTTAATTTTAAATGGGGCAGCGAAATTGAAAAGTGAGCGGCGGTTTTTACAAACCCCGCACCACACCCTTTAACATAGGGTGGCGGGTTGGCCGCGCGGCTACCGGCCACACACCGTCCGCAGCCGCGAGGCCACGACTGTGCCAGCGGTGCCGTGCCCAGCGCGGGGGGGGGCCAGGCCCCTCCCCCTTTGCCACCTCCCTTTAAGGGAGAGCAGGGAGAATGGGGGTAGCGCCTCCTCCCCACTGCATCATTTTTTTTAATATATATATTTTGTTAAATTTAATATGAAACGTGCGTTCGATTTTTTTTTATTAATTTTTTTTTAAATATATATATATA
>MU225079.1:767899-806364 GCA_018584345.1 Thuja plicata
TATATATATATATATATATGAATGAGTATGTATTTAATTCAATATTAATTATGTCATTAATGGGTTTTGAATTTCCTTCATTTACTATCCTATTGTTGCTAATTATTGGGTTTTTTCCTCTCTCACTAATCAAATCTACAAAATGAGTGGTTACTTGTATGTTTTGTGATTTTCTTGTCATATAATATTGATTATTTTGATATAATTTATAATGAATAATATAGTTTATAATATTGATGTTAACGTGTATGGGTGTGCAATTGAATTAAAACTTGAGAAATTCATAATGGGGAATAAAAGGACTAGATTAAGGTTGTATGACTAGAAAAAAGAAGACAAAAAAAGATCTACAACATCCACTCAAGAACAACCCATTAATGTTAAAGTTACTATGTACCTCAGGTACAATAAGAAATTAGTCCTAGTCAATATAGGAACTTTTTTTCATGGTTTTGAAATTTTGATGGAAATAGATAAAGATTCTCTTTTCAATGAGATTTCTATTGAATATATGATACATAAAAGAACATTAAAATTAATCTATAAAAAAATTGGATTAATTTTTTGAAAATAAATCTCTAATTAGAAGAGTACAATTGTGTACAAATTTATTTAGGAGAAGAGAAATGATCCCTTTTTTGGATTTGTTTGGAGTTGATAATAAGAAAAAATCATTAGAGAAATTAGTAAAGCAAAAAATTATTAAAATTTTGCAGGAAACATTAAAATTTATTGAGAGCGCCAATTGAGATATTGATTTAAATGTTGCATGTATAGCATTGATGACAATAAGTTTAAGTAAGAAATTATTCATTGCTTGATTACTAAATGTATCTAGGAGAACAGTTCAAAGATACATTAAGAAGAGAAACATGCTAGATGACAACATTGAGAGAAATTGGATACATATTTGTAGGGTTCCTCAAAAAGTTAAAATTTTAGAAGATGTAAAAAGAGAAGTAATTGAATATTTGACCAACCACTCTGGTGTTTCTTCCAATAGAAGGGATACTATACAAATGAAAGATGAAGATGATACAAAAATTTCATATCCAAAATATTTTAAAGATACAAAACAAAGTGAACTTTTTGAAGCATTCAAACAAGAATTTTCAAAACACACATATTCATGTGAGAGAGAAATCATGTTTTTGCATTGACTACATTGAAAGCAACACAAATATTAAACTACAGTGTGAGAGTATTAGAGATGAATATGTTTTTGATTAAGGAAAATAGGTTTTGATGGGTTCTTGAAACCCTACAAAGCTATAAATAAAAAGGCTAGAGCATATAAATGTTAAGTATCAACCAAAATGAAACAGGCAGTCCAAACAAAATAGTCCCAGTAAATACAGAAAGCCAGGGACAAAACCCATAAAAAAAACTAGGATAATAAAACCAGGGGTGCAAATTAGGCAATGTCTAAGAATCTCATTAGTATGCATCTCTAGCTCAGTCATTCTACCCGCAACTTTTTTTAGGTCAGCCGACTCTTTATCAGCTTCTTGGTTTTCCATCTTCTTAGTGGCCTCTCTTGTCCTCTTCTTATTTCCCTCTTTTTGTATCTTATCCCTATCACTATTTAGCGGCTGATCCTCCTTATTCCCTCTTTGCTCTTCAAATTTGTCAATAATCACCTTAATATTATCATTTGAAGCCTTTAGTAAATTGTAGCTTTGCTTAGCTATTTTGACCATTGAGTCTTCAATGCTTTTGACTCTTTTCTTAAGCTCATTCACTCTGCTATCTAGCTCTGTGTCCTCCTCAATGTTCTTGTTATTGTTAATTATGTTATCTTTCTCCATCCTATCCATTCTTTTTTTTAGCTCATAGATTTCGTAGAAGGTCCATTTTGTGGTTTTGTAGCTATCAATGGCACTATTTTTTGCATTGTTTAGCACATCCATATGATGAACCTCCCTCACATTGTCACTAAGAATCACCATAGTTGGATCAATTAACTCTTCCATCTAGATTCTTCCCTCCTTGTTCTCCTTAACCAAAGTCCTAACCATTTCTCTCTTTATCCCCATTTTAGCAGAGATTGTGTCAAAATTCCTCCAAACAACTTTCTTGTTTTTGCCAATAATGTTGTAGGTGTAATGATCTTCCCCATATTCTACAAAACCTTGACTCTGAACATCCTCCTCATTCCCCCTCCCCTAACTATTCTCTTTTCCATCTCTCTCCTCTTGTATATTTTCCTGACTATCCTGCCTCTCTCCTGGGTTTCCTCCTTAACCTGATTCCCTCTTTTGAACATTGTTTCCCTCTTCCCTGAGCTTGCCTCCTCATTCTAAGCTGGAAATTTGATTTTTTATCTTCCTCTTTACTTCCATCATCCCCTGCTTCTTGCCTTGTTTCATTTTTCCCTCTTCTTCATAACTCTCATTCTCCATTTCCATCCCATCCATGTTCTCATTGTACTCCCTGTTAGAGGAGATCTCAATGTGCTATTTTAAAGACTCCATTTTAACTCTTTTCTTCCCCTTCTTCATCTGTAGAGGCTCTTCCTCCTCAGTTTCTGAGTGCATATCTTGATTGTCCTTGGTATCAGAGGGGACATAATCCTCACCCAAACTCTCCTCAGATTCATTATTTCCCTCCTCCATACATTTAATTTCCTTCCCCATAGTTTGAGCTTTAAAGTACTCATAAATTAACAACAGTAAACCCTCATGGAAAGCTGGGTTGCTAATGTGTTTATCCTTATAGTCATTAATGTTTTTGTTGATAGATGAATATATGAAGAAAGGAATGGATATCTTTGCCCCATACCTAAAATGGTTGAGAAGCATGAAGTGGTGAGTGCTGATGTGGTCGAATCTCATATCCAGAGAGATGAATTTGATAATAACCCACAACACGAATCTCCATAGTAGCTTGATTGAGCTCGGCTGGTAGAAAGTTCCCTTCTTCACAAGTGCTTTCTTTTCCTCCACATTTTTAACAAAATCTTTCAGATCTTGACTAGAAATATTCCTATTCATATAAAATTTCTTCCCAATGATGGCTATACCAGTCACAGCTGACATTATTTCCTCTGTCACCATAAAATCCACCCCATCAATTTTCACCTGCCCTTCATTCCAGCTTTTCACCATCATCTTCATAATTGAGGGCTTCCACCCATGAATATGCTCAATGAAGGTAGTCACTTCACCCTTTTTCAAAATCTCCCAAACCTTGGATCTTCGTCGCCATTTTTAGTTTCCTTCTCTAGTTCCCTCATGTGCCTTTCACCCACCATATCTATAATTTTTTTGCCTCCTCTATTTCTGGTATAATTCCCACTAAAATCCCTTTGTTTCCAAGTGATATTGAGTTGATGTTTTGAGAGACTTATTTTTACCTCGTGAATGCTATAATCAATTTTATACCTCCAAGTGTGCCAACGAGACCATAAAATGATAATTCCTCTGCCTCTCCCATACTTGCACATCATTTGGTGATTCTTCCCCCATCTGTCATAACTCTTCATAATTATCATTTAATAACTCCAAGTATGCCTAAAACTTGATCACTTGCAATGATACCTAAGATTTCTGATGGTAAATTATTCCCGTCATTCCACCTTTTAACTCCCTCACTCTTAACTCCCATATTTTCCAGTCTATCTATCACCTGGTTGGCTTCCCGGTATTCATGTACCACATGGACCTGATCAAAGGTTTTGAGGATTTGTCTGCATTCCCCAATTATGTTCTCAATTTTCCACATAGGCTTGTTCTTTTCATTTAAGCAATCTATGATGTTCTTTAAATCCCCTTCTAACCACAAATTCTTGATCCCATTTCTCGGGCTAGCCTTAAGGTGTGATGTGCCACACTCACCTCAAAATAATGGTTGGTTTGTGACCCTAGGGGGGAAAATATAGCAGCAATACCTTTTCCATGTGAGTTCCTTATGATTCCTCCCACACCAACCATCCCAGGGTTGCCCTTTGTAGCCCCGTCAAAGTTAGCTTTGAACCACCCTTTCAGCGGTAATGTCCATCTATAATCCATTCTCTTTTTAGTATTATTGGGCCCATTGTTGTGAACTGGACTGATACCTTTGCTATTAGTGTAGTTTTCCATGAGGGAATTTGATATTTTGTGGGCAACATACTTAGCAGAGGTAGCCTTTTCCCTAAAGATCCTATTATTTTTCTCCTTCCACACTCCCCAACATATGTGATGCATTGCCCAAGGCCATAGATGATGACCTCTCAACCCCTGATTCCATTGGTTAAAGAGCTCAAGAGTTTTATTGGGAAAACACCAGGATGTCTCAAAAAAAGATAGGAAATGATGCCATATTTGTCTGGTGAAGTCACAGTGGATAAAAAAGTGGTCCACATTCTCACTTTGATTTTTGCATAAAATACATCTATTAGGAATGTGTTTCCCTCTCTTTATTAGGTTATCCATATTCAAAATACAATTTTGGAGCATTGTCCAGAAAAAGATGTTGACCTTCAGGATAATACTAGGATACCAGGCCTTGGCCCATATGGGGATAGTATCAATGTGTCGCATGGTTTCATATCCTGAAGCCACCATGTAGATACCATCAGTAGTTTCCCCCCAAACAATAACATCTTCATTGAGAGAGAGGGGTGTGTGACCAATTTTGACCATAAGAGGTTTGAGGTCATGGGACACCTCAGTTAGGTTCACCCATTCATTGTTGATTCTGTAGTCACTAACTCTACTGCCATATCTTTCAATGCAATATTCAGCCCATTTATTATAAGGCTCCAAGTTCCATAAAGGACCCTGTCTGAGCCAATCATCATGCCAAAAGTTGACATCCTTATCATTGCCTAATTTCCATCTTTCTTTTGCGGTCACTATACCCTTAGTCCTCAAAATGCCATTCCATATGTAGGATCCCTTCGGGTCCATTTCTCTGCTGATGAACTATTTGAAGGTTATGTTTGCTGCATATTTATACTTCATAATATCCCTCCATTCCCCTGTTGAGTTGAAAATTCTCCAAATATATTTAGCTTGCAGAGCTTTGTTGAACTGCTTCAAATTCTTGATGCCCAGCCCTCCATGTTTTTTTGGCTTGCATATAGTATCCCAAGCCACTAGTGGGTACTTCTTATTTCCTTCTTTGTCAGCCCATAAGAACTTTCTTTGAATTAGAGATGAATATGTTTCACAATGGGAAATGAAACAATTACAGTTACAATGTCTCCAATTGAAGATAGTCACATTGTGGATGTTCATGATCCTCTATATTCAATAGATTATAAATATATTTATGATTTAGTTTTTATAGGTATAAATAGTGGACATTTTATTTAAATACATAATTTAATTTTATAATTCATAAATTAAATTTTAATTGTCTACTATTAAATTTATATAAAATTTCTTACATAGCATGTGGTATACATGCAATATTTTTGTTGCAATTAGATCCTGACAATTTAGAAGGTGTAGATTACTATCTACAAAGACGCACACAACTAAAATGTAAATTTCCACAATCAATTAAAGATGAGGATGGACAAGAATATCCCACTAGATTGATCATTATTGAAGATGCCTATTACCATAAAACCAAGATGGATAGAAATGGTGTTATATTTAATGATTACAAGTTAGGCCAAAATGTTCTACAATATATTCACTCAATTGTAGCAACAAGATTACAGTTGTACACTGTGTGAAAAAGAGGATGTGGACAACCAAAATGGAGGTTTTCTAGTGAAGATCATGAAAGGAATTTAGAGATAATAAAAGATAGGGAGGTTCTTCATCATATTTTCAAGGAGCTTTAAGTTATTTACTTGAACTAATTTATTTTATAGGACCTAGATGTAAATACATATATAAATGAAAGTGAAAATCATCCAATAAGTTTTTGCAAAGATAGAGGGGTGGATCATCATTGTGGGGGAATCTCTTGTGTGCTTCCAACCACCTAGGATATATAAAATGATTCCACAAGTATGTCAGTGGATCTTTTGATTGCATAACCTCTTACTCTCTCTTTCCCTTGATAATGTGTCATAAACATACTATGTTAATTAGTTGTAGACACCGCCTAGAGGACATCAAGCCATTTTGTACCACCACTAACATTACATGAAAGAAATTAAAGAATAATAACTATCAATGCTAAGGTCGCCATATAGAGATTGTATAATTGAACAAGGTTAACCATATGTATAAACTCATCCCTAATACTTTGTACCCTATCCTTGTTTTATAGGTTAGGGGTGTTCAATAGTGTTTGGTCAATCTAATGTGTGGAACACTATGAACTCTCAGTGGTATTAGCATAAAGTTGAGCCCTTACATAATTGGAAGATTCTCTATGTGACTAGTCAAACTATTAAGATGATTGATTATGCTCATCACCATTAACACTAGGCTGAGATGTATGATCTGAACTATGATCAACCATGTGAAAAATATCTTCTTTGTTGTGTTCTAAGATATAAGATAGTTTTGATTTGCATAGAGGGATAATAAAAATTAATGAAGAGAAAATGAAGATATTAATAGGAGGGAAAGTCATTTGTTGAAGGCATGGAAAAATGGATCATCACAAAGAAGGTAATCCTAATATAATATGCTATTATATATAAGACAATTATTATCTAGATAAAGGGAAAATAGGAATTAAGGAACCTGATGAATGAAAGAAAAAGAAAGAAGTAACTTTCAAAGGGAAGAAATTATGGAGGGTTGTAACCCTTTCATAAGGTCATAATTGTGAAAGGGTGTGACCATTAAAAAGGTAAAACATGGTGAAGGGAATCATCTAAACCATCAATCAAAACATATTCCATATATTCATCACTTCAAATTCTAGGTACCCACAAGGTGCCTACATAGAAGAAACATAAGAACGCTATCTAGTTGGATTTCTCTACATGTGTAACACTATTACTAAACTGGTACAATACTATGAAAAACTTCCTCTTTTATGTCTCCACAAAATTATACATCCTATTAGAGTAACTACATTTTTTCCAAGTATTTTAATCCAATCAATTATTAGGAAATACCAACATTGATGAACTCAAAAATAGAATAAATGTAAAATAAAACAAACCGAAGAACAAAACAAAGAACACAACATGTTAGCTCTCATGTCTTATATCCCATACTATTTCAGATAGAAATGGCCTTGAATGTAATCCTACATTTCATGATGTTAGTGAACCTACATATTCAAAATTTAATCATAAAGAGAGGGTACTTGAACAATAATTTGACCACCTTAAGCAAAGCCAAAAAGAAATTTGGACATTGTAAATAAATTGCAAAAAGCTCAAATTTATCAACATGCTCAAGTCCATGATTATTGCCTAGTAATATAATCAAAATTATTCTCAACTCAAATTTTTTTGTGGTTCTTAATCATATATTTTCATGCTACATTTTTTAACAATGGTTTTGACATTGGGGATTTTTTCTTATAGAATTGATCATAGTTTATTTGGTATTTCCATTTGACTATGAATGTGTAGAACATAAGTGATTACATTAGAAGTAGAACTAATTTTTTTTATGTTCTTTGTAGACTTCATGGTGGTATACAGGTTATATCGATCAATGCTTATGAGAAAATTATGTCTGCATTGAAGAAAGATAATAGTGAAAATCACATTAATCATAGCGAAAATCACATCAATCACAATACAAGTTTTAAGGGATGACATGGTCTACTAGTAAAAATTTATTATAAAATATTTGTGCCAGATATTAGGCAGAGGATATTATAGAAGTTTGAGTTCATAGTTGATTCTTTGAGAGCATTATTCAGAATTTATATATAGAAAGTGAAATTCTACCTTACTATATAGACATTTGCTAAATTTGTCTAAACTCTCAATGTATTCTAGAGAGTCATCCTCGTAAGCATTTGAGAATTTTTTTACAAAATTTAGGACTCGTAGAGGTTGAAAATTTCTATGTTGAAAATCCTTCATGGAATGCAAATGCATTGGGAGAGCTCCAATTAAAAAAAGGTCTCTATTTCTACCCTTCCCCTATAGGAGGTTGGGTCAAAAATATTTGCTCACATAAAATGGTATACATAATATAAAAAAGTGATAATGATCAATTGAATCATGACTCTTTCTATAGTGTTAATCCAACCCCGTCCATAAGAAAATTGTGAAGATAATCATCATGTCATTAAGGATGATATACTAACAAAGAAAAGATAGAACTTTTAATAACACTATAGCAGAACAAGAAAATAGTGCCTAAATTATCAATGAAATTTGTTGGAATTAGTTTATGTTGGATTTTTTGGCATTCATGTTCTGTCATTTATGTCAACATATGTTTCTGATGAAGACAGACTGACTGGTTATCACTGGTGCATGGATGAATGACAGATTTGTACAGACACTATAAGAATGTTTCAGAGTATGCGAAGATGGGGATGTGTACATGAATGAGGTGTGATATTATATCTAAGTTATCTTAATTTTATGTTTCTATTTGTTTTAATTACAATGATTTTGGTGAAGTCTATTTGCATAACAGTGGTAGAGAATTGTGACAGAAATAATCTCTGAGTTCTATGGATAAATTGAGTGCGAGCACGATTCACATTATGCGAGCTTGAGGAATGTATGGAGACATGTTTTGGAATGTTTTTTATGATTATTGGGTCACAAGACATTTTGTGACGTTAGTTGTGGCATGTGTTTTGGAGAAGACCAATTTGGGGCCAACTTCATAGATCTAGCATGTATTATGGATAGCGATCGTGGATTGTGGATCTTGGATTATATTTGATAAATTGTAATTGATGTTTAATTTTTATAGGTACCGTGTGTATCTTAGTAATGGGTTATGTAATTATTTTTGCATTGGGGAAGTCTTAATTGGCCAACCTAATTTCTTGTTGTAAACTTGTATAAAGGAAAGTTGTTTTCTTGGTTAGGTGAGTGGACAATAAAATGTTGAAGATGTGAGCTTGTCTTTGTGAAGTATGATGGGTGTAGAGAAGAGGTTGTGATTAAATAACTTCATTGGAACTATTTAAGATAAGTTTTAACTTTCAATCAGTTCACTGAATATTATATCTTTGTATATCTGTATCTCAGACAGTGAGTCTTGAAGGTGGATTTAACCTTATTTAGGAAGTGAGCCTAGGGAGTGAGTCAATTTTTTTCTCTTGACTCCTAACAAGGTATGTCATTTAATAGGGAATGTGTACTTTATATAATAATCAGCTCCTAACAAGACTAAATCTCCTAACAAGGATACTATATTTTTAGTGCATTATTTGTGGGTACTAATTCCCACCAGGGTTTTTCCCTTAACAGGGTTTCCTCACCAACAAATGGTTGTGTTATGGTGTTTTTGTTAATGTGTTCATAATTGCATTTATCTTTTGATTGTTAATGTTTAAATTTTAAATTTTTGGCATACAACTGATTCACCCCCCTCTTAGTTGTTATGGTGGGCTATTATTGCTAACAATTGGTATCATAGATTCTGGTCATTCGAGAGAAGTCTTAATAGCTTGAGGTGATCATGAATATGGCATTCTATAGGAAGGATAGTTTGATACTAAAAACTTTGACAGTTGGAAGATCAAGATAAGAACTCATTCATTGTGTTTGGGAATTGACTACTAGATGTTTACAAAGAAAGATGAGTAGCTCAAGACTGAAGATGAATTAGATACAACTATTGATGAAGAGAAGAAGTTTTTTTCTTGTAAAATAGTTGCAAGACAAGCACTGATTAGTGCACACTTTGAAGGTGAATTCATAGAGGTTAAATATTTGGATTTTGCACATAAAATTTGGTCAAGATTAGAAGCACTATATGAAGGAGATAAGTTTACTAATCAGGAAAAGTTACAGAACTAGAAGACAAAGATGGAAATTCTGAAAATGAAAGATGATGAGAATGTTAGATCATATGTACAGAGGGTTACTGAAGTTGTTATAGGCATTACAAATTGTGGAGGCACCTACAGTGAAGAAGAAGTGATCGCAAATATTCTTAGATCTTTGAGACCTATTTACAAAACTAAAGTGCAAGCTATAGAGGAGATCATACCTTTGATGATGAACTTCAATAGAGAGATGTTGATTGTGAAATTAACTACCTTTGAGGCTACAGAGCTAGGAGATTCATTACCTAAGGTTGAAAAAAAATTCAAGGTGATTGTACATAATAATAAAAATAATTTATCAAGTATTGCAAGCACCAGCAGAAGTGACTTGCGAGAAGATCTTCATAAATATGCTGATGATTAGGAAAAGATACAGGAAGAAGAGAGGAAGTTAGATGAAGTTGTGTCCTTGATCTCTAGAGGAGAAAAGAGAGGTAAGGGTAAGTTTGAAGGAAAGTTACCTCTGAAATGTTTTTCATGTAATAAGATACGTCATTTTACATCTAGATGCCCTACAAGGGTTCCTATACATAAATCTAAGTTTGATAGACCTAATTACTTCAAGGATAAGGAATTTTACTATGCTAGTGAAGGTGTGTCTGATAATGGTGTTGTGGATTATGATTAAATTTGATTTATTTCTATTAAACATGATGAACCTATTCATGAAGAGAGAGCCCTAGTTTCACATGTTGAAAAGAAATCTGAATGGACCATAGAAAGTGGTTTTTCACATCATATGACTGGTGATAGAAACAAGTATATTCAGCTAACTAAATATGATGGTGGTGTAGTCAGATTTGGTGACAATACTCCTAATTTTATCATTGGATTAGGATTGACTTCTCTTGATGGTAAAAATAAAACTGATGATGTACTGCTTGTTGATGGACTTAAGCATAATTTTTTGAGTGCTAGACATCTTGTAGAAAAGGGTTATCATTTTAATTTTAATGATGAGAAATGTTCTATCAGAAGTAAGGTAGGAGATTTTATCACATCTGGTACTAAGTCAAGAGGTAGTGTTTTTTATTTGAGCACTACATAAGTTTCTTGTTTTGTTGTGAAAGTTGATGACAGATGGTTATGACATAGAATATTCTCTCATGTGAATTTTGATAACATTGTGAAATCAAGTATGAAAAATGTTTTTAGAGATCTACCAAAGATTGTGAAACCTACTAACACTATGTGCAGAGAATGTGTGATAAGGAAACAAACTAGAAGCAATTTTAAAAGATAATCTTACTCAGCAAAAGGGAAGTTGGATAGGGTGCATACAAATCTGTGTGGTCCTACAAGAACAAGATCATATTATGGTGAAAGTTATTTCATAATTTTTATTGATGACTTTTCTAGGATGATGTTGGTTACATATCTTAGAGAGAAATATGAGGCTTTTGATAAATTCAAGATATTCAAAGAAAAAGTTGAGAATGAATCAAGTTTGAAGATAAACTGTTTAAGGTTAGATAGAGGTGGAGAGTTTACTTCAGATTTTTTCAATACCTACTACGAAGAGCATGGAATATATAGACAAACATCCACTCCTAGGACACCGCAACAAAATGGGATTGAAGAGCGAAGAAACATAACTATATTAGATGCTACCAGAACTATGTTTCTTGAAGGAAATGTGTCACATGTTCATTGGAGAGAAGCTATTGGTGCTATTTTTTACACTTTGAATAGAATCAGATTAGATAAGGTACTAATAAGACTCCTTATGAACTATGGTTTAACCATGCTCCTACTGTGAAATATTTTAGAATATTTGGTAGTAAATGATATATCAAAAGAGATGATGAGATAGGAAAGTTTGATGCTAGAAGTGATGAAGGGATATTCCTTAGTTATTCCACTAAGAGAAAATCTTATAAATGTTTCAATATGAGATTGAGGAAGATGATTGAAAGTGTTAATGTGAGGATTGATGAGAAGTTTCAGATTTAGGAAAGAATATATGACTATAGCTAGACTTCAGAGAATAGGGAGGTTACTACAAACTAAGAAGAACCTTTTGAGGTTGATCATGAGATCGAGGTGTGGATAGAAGTTTACATGCTTGAAGTTAGAGTTTAATTTTGCAATATCATATGGAAGTATGTACTAGTTAAAAATGGGGGAATTGAATAGGGTCCTTGCATTGTTAGACCAAGGCATCCAAAGGAATTGCATATTACTTATAAGAAAAAAGGTGGGAAGGATAAGGGATGTATCAATACCTTTATTTTATGAAATTTTTTGTGATGCATATGATGAGCTTCCAGGGGGTGTTGAGTTTCAAGAGTCTATTTTCATTTGTTTATTTTTGGAACTTTGTTTTCCTGAATTGACCCATTGGCCAGCCTCCTTGAGGGAAGAACATTATGTGCATATCAAGAATTGGATGAATAATGAGGAATATCTTGAACTTGAGGTTGTACCTAATGATGTTGATATTGAGCATGATGGAGCTTATGAGGTTATGCTCTGATACCAATTGTTAGGATTAAGTAATACTGAGAGGGGGGTGAATTGGTATTACAGTACTTAAAATAAACTTTGAACCAATTCCACATAAACCATAAGCATACTAAAATCAAAAGAACATAAGAAAATAACACAGTACTCATAACACCATTATTTTTTTTTGAGGAAAACTTGTCCAAGGAAAAACCCCAGTGGGGATGGTACCCACAAGCATGCACTAAAGTATAATGTCCTTGCTAGGAGACCTAGCCCTGTTAGGAGCTGAATATTACATAGTACAATTCCTTGTTAGAGGAATACAACCCTGTTAAAGGTATACAACACCCTGTTAGGGTCCAACTGAGCTTACAACTCTTACAAAAAAAAATTGTTACAAAGTGTTCTTCAATAATGAACAAATACAAGCATCTACAATGCTTATATAGTTTTAGTCATAATTATGCAATGATCTTTGTCATTATTTGCTCTACCATTCGCATCTCATATATCACATATTCATCCAATACATCAATTCATATCTTCGCTCAACAAAAAGTCTTCATATATATATATATATATATATATATATATATATATATATATATATATATATATATCTTTACCAAGTTGGCTCTCTTACCAAATATTACATAGTCAGCTCTCAATAAAAAATAGATTTAATATAGAAAATATTAAATACATAGTCGAAGCTCTTACATAATAAAAATATAGATTATCCACAACCATAATCCAACTTATCTTGCAAGGATTCCACATCGTACTCCCCAAATCATCACTACAGTTCAACTTCTTTGTATCTACATTATGTTGTTGTCTCCTATCTTCAAATCTCTCTAACTCTTTGTAATCGTCACCAAAATAAAATTGATCTTAGATGTAGGTAATACATATCCCATATTATCTTCCTCTAATCTCACTCACCATAACTCATCTATTTCACTCTTTGATACCCAAAATACCTATGTATTCTACTTATGTACTTAGCTGATTCCATAATTGAATCATCAACACTTATCTTCAAATCAATCGATCAAAATGAAAAATGTGTTGCCATAAATGACAACCAAAAAGTGATTTATATCATCAAAAAGGATCACTTTCCACCAATATCTCCCTTTGTCCTTGATGGAAACACTTAACAAAAAAATGACTAAGTGTTCCAACACAAAAATTGTCTCTCCTTTCTTCCTCTTCAATTTTGCTTCTCTCTTCTCCCTAATCATTTTATTCTCTTCTAATTTTTTCTTCTCTTCTCCCCCTTTCAAAAAAATGACAAAGGTGTATAAAATAATACAACTAGTGCTTTCTCACCATTTTCAGAATATCTTGAAAAGAATCTTCCAAGAACTTTAATTTTGTGCTCCATGATTCAATCAATAGCTGACTAACATGAATTAGTCTATTCAATGCATATGATGAAGTCTCTACTACTTTCAACTCTGTAGGAATAGAGTTTGTTAGTGATTCTATTTTTTTCTCCATATCTGATAGATTTACTTCAAGAATTGATAGTTTAGGAGTGATCAAACTCTTCAACAAACCAAATCTTGACATAACTCTCCCTTTCTCTATATCCAATACATTCAGTTTATCCAAAATTCTTGTAACCTCTCTATCCATTTCTATTACCATTTGTGAGGATATCTCACAACTATCCATCATACTATTCAAGGTTTCCCTGTCCTTCACAATAATGTCCTCAATGTTCTGAACATGTCTAATATGGTTCAAGCAATAACTGAATAGTATCCCACCATGTGCAACACAACTCTTTGCTTTATCTATAACAGATTTTAGAATGCCCAAGTCCAATGAAATAGACTGGAAAAATTCCATCAGTTTCTTCTCCAAGAAGCTATTCTTTGTCTTTTCTTCTACTATCTTCACTAGGGTCTCATAGTGACCATCAAACTCATCAAGTGCTAACTTCAAGTTCTCTACATCATCTATGCTTTGGAAAACAATAGGTACATTGAGGACATTATTGCGAAGGATAGGGAAACCTTGAACAATATGATGGAAAGTTGTGAGACCTCCTCACAAATGATAATAGAAATGGACATGGAGGTTAAAATAATTTTGGATAAACTAAATGTATTGGATATAGAGAAAGGGAGAGTTATGTCAAGATTTGGTTTGTTGAAGAGTTTGATCACTCCTAAACTATCAATTCTTGAAGTACATCTATTAGATATGGAGAAAACAACAGAATCACTAACAAAATCTATGCCTGCATAGTTGAAAGAAGCATAGACTTCATCGTATGCACTTAATGGACTAATTCATGTTAGTCAACTATTTATTGAATCATGGAACACAAAAGTGAAGATCTTGGAAATTTTTTCAAGATATTCTAAAAATGGTGAGCAAGCACTAGTTGTATTATTTTATGCACCTTTGTCATTGTTGTCAGAGGGGGAGAAGAGAAGAAAAAATGAGAAGAGAATAAAATGATTGGGGAGAAGAGAGCAAAATGAGAAGAGAGAAGCAAAATAGGAGAGGAAGAAAGGAGAGATAGTTTTGTGTTGAAATACTTAGTCATGTTTTTGTTAAGTGTTGCCATCAATGCCAAAGGGATAGATTTTTGGAAAGTGATCCTTTTTTATGATATAAATCAGTTTTTGATTTTCATTTATGGAAACACATTTGGCATATTGATTGATTGATTTGAAGATAAGTTTTGATGATTCAATTCTGGAATCGGCTAAGTACAGAAGAAAAAATACAGAGGTATTTTGGGTATCAAAGATTGAGATTGATGAGTTATGGTGAGAGAGCTTAGAGGAATATACTATGGTGTATGACCTAAATCTAAGATCTATTTGATTTTGGTGATGATTAGAAAGAGTTAGAGAGATTTGAAGATAGGCAACAACAGCAGAACAAAGATACAAAGTAGTTGAACTGTAGCTATTATTTGGGGAGTATGATGTGGACTCCTGGAAAGATAAGTTGGATTATGGTTTTGGATAATATATATTTTCATTATGTAAGAGGGTTGACAATTTATTTAATATTAAATCTATTTTGTATTGAGAACTGACTATGTAATATTTGGTAAGAGAACTGACTTGGTAAAGATAAAGATATATATATATATATATCTGTGTGTGTGTGTGAAGACTTTTTGTTGAGAAAAGATATGAATTGATGTACTGGATGGATATGTGATATATGAGATGTGAATGGATTGGTTGATATTAGATTTGGATACTATTCATATTCATCTTTTTTCACTGATGTCAACATATGTTTCTGTGAAAGAAGACATACTGGTTACTTAATTGGCAAAAGTGTATGAACATTGTACGGATGATTTAGAATGATCAAAGTTGGTTATATGAAGAAGGATGTGTCTTGACATTATCCCTAAAGTATCTTGCCTATATGTTTCATACTGTGGATGTTACAGTTGATTTAGTGAAGACTGGTTTTTGGACTATAACTGTGATGCTTGACAGAGCAGGTCTCTATGTTTTGGGTATATCTTACTGGCAAAGATATTTCAGATGAAGCAAGCTTACTGGAGGATAGAAGACATATTTTGGAATATTGGGTTGTGTTTGATTGATGTGAGAATTCTAATGATGTCAGTTGTGGTGTGTATTCTGGAGGATATCTATTTGGTGGCCGACTTCAAACATGTAGCGTGTAATATGAATTGTGAGCATGGATTGTGGATCTGGAAGCATAACTGATGGATTGTATTTGATGTTTACTTGTTATAGGTACTGTGTGTATCTTAGCAAGGGGTTAAACAATTATTTTTATATTAGGAAAGCCTAATTGGCTGACCTAATTAATTATTTGTGTATTAGGAAAGCTTAATTTGCCAACCTAATGAATTATTGTAATAGGGTATACATGAGAGATATTTTCTTTTGGAAAGATGTGGATGTGACATTAGAAATGGAAGAGAAGTGAAATTTGTGAGGCTTGTTGTACTGCTAGATTAGAGAAGAGTTTGTGATAAGAATACCTCATTGGAACTGACCAAGCAAAGACAGTTGCTATTAGATAGTTCAATGGATTGTATATTTCCTATATACACTTGTTCAAATTGTGAATCCTTGAGGGTGGCTTTAACCTTCTTTGGGAAGTGTGCCTAGGTGTGAGCCTACTAATTTTTCTTAACTCCTAACAGGGCTTGTCTCCTAATAGGGACTGTGTACTATAATGTTGTAATAAGCTCCTAACAAGACTAAATATTTTAACAAGGATACTATACTCTCGGTACATTATTTGTGGGTTCCAATTCCCACTGGGGTTTTACCTTTAAATGGGTTTCATCAACAACAAGTATTGTGTTATTGTGTTGGAATTTACTATGTTATCATTTGCATTACAGTTTTGGTTTATAAATTTTAAAGTTTAATAATCTATATCACAACTTATTCACCCCCCTCTCAGTTATCTTGTGGACTATTATTCATAACAATTGGTATCAGATCTACTAGTCCTTAGAGCTTGAAAGCTTACAAATTGAGGTGATCCTGAAGAAAGGATAGTCTGAAATTTGATCTTGAAAACTTTGACAGTTGGAAGAACAAGGTGAGAACATATTTTCTATGTTTCGGACTTGACTACTGGATGATCACAAAGAAGAATGAAAATATAGCGACTGAGGATGAGCTAGAGAATGCTACTAAAAATGAAAAGAAACTATTTTCATGTAATATGGTTTCAATGGAATCTTTGATTAGTGCACTTTCTGAAGGTGAATTCACAAAATTAAAAGACTTGGATTCTGCACATGAGATCTAAACAAGACTTGAGGCACTATATGAAAGAGATAAGTTTACAAAACAAGAAAAGCTATAGTACTAGAAAACAAAGATGGAATCACTGAAGATGAGAGAAGATGATAACATTAGGGAATATGGACAGACAATTACTAAAGTGGTTACTGGCATTAAAAAATCTGGAGGTACTTACAGTGAGGAAGAAGTGATTGCAAAGATACTTAGATCTTTGACACCTACATGTAGAACCAAAGTACAAGCTATAGAGGAGATCATACCTTTGACACTGAACTTCACTAGAGATATTTTTATTGGAAAACTAACTACTTTTGAGGCCAAATAATTAGGAGATACTTTACCTAAAGTTGAGTCAGCATTCAAGGCAACCATGCATAAGAACAAAAACAC
This sequence comes from Thuja plicata, assembly GCA_018584345.1. Taxonomy (NCBI): domain Eukaryota; kingdom Viridiplantae; phylum Streptophyta; class Pinopsida; order Cupressales; family Cupressaceae; genus Thuja; species Thuja plicata. Next base: position 785,398 of record MU225079.1, read on the forward strand.
CTTATTTGGAATTGTGAGCACCATCAATTATGAACTGAGAGAAGATCTTGGAGACTATGCTGAGGAATGGGAATAGATATAGGAGGAAGAAAGAAATCTAGACGAAGTGGTAGCATTTATCACTAGAAGAGAGAAGAGAGGTAAGGTAAATTTGAAGGCAAATTACCTTTGAATTCTTTTTGATGTAACAAGATTGGTCATTTTGCATCTAGATGTCCTACAAGGGTTCCTAAGCACAAACCTAAGTTTTACAAATCAAAGCATCCTAAAGACAAGGAATGTTATTATGCTAGTGAGGGTATTTCAGATTATGATGGTGACTATGATGAAATTGGATTTATTTCTATAAAGGATGATGAACCTATACATGAGGAAAAATCCTTAGTATCTCATGGTGAAAAGAAATCTGAATGGGTTATAGACAATGGTTGTTCACATCATATGACTGGAGATAAAAATAAGTTTGTGAGTTTGAAAAGATATGATGGTGGTGTTTTTAGATTTGGTGACAATAATCCTAAACTTATCATTGGATTAGGATCTATTTCTCTAGATGGGATGACAAATACTGACAATGTATTACTTGTTGATGGACTTAAGCATAATCTGTTGAGTGTTGGACAGTTAGTGGACAGAGGTTATCAATTGAAATTTATTAATGGGAAATGCTCTATCAGAAGTAAATTAGGAGATTTGATCACATTTGGACTAAATCTAGAGGTAATTTAATTGAATTGAATACATTTGAAGCTACTTTTTGTATTGTGAAGGTTGATGATAGTTGGCTGTGGCATAGAAGATTTTATCATGTTAAATTTGATAACATTATGAAGGAAAGTGTGAATAGTGTTGTAAGAGATCTACCAAAGATTGTAAATCTATCTAACACTATGTGTAGAGAGTGTGTTATGGGGAAGTAGACCAGAAGCAATTTTAAAAGAAAATCTTATTTAGCAAAAGGGAAGTTGGATCTAGTGCATATAGATATGTGTGGTCCTACAAGAACGAGATCATATTATGGTGAAAGGTACTTTATAATTTTTGTTGATGACTTTTCTAGAATGATGTGGGTTACATATTTGAGAGAAAAATCTGAAGCATTTGAAAAATTCAAGTTATTTAAAGAAAATTTTGAGAATGAATATGGTTTGAAGATAAAATGCTTGAGATCAGACAGAGGTGGAGAGTTTACATCATATTTTTTTAGTACCTACTATGAAGAACATGGAATATACAGATAGACATCATCTCCTAGAACTCCACAACAAAATGGGATAGTAGAGAAAAGAAATAGAACTATATTAGATGTTGCAAGGACTATCTTGCTAGAAGGAAATGTGTCACATGTTCATTGGAGAGAGGAAATTGGCATTATTGTGTACACCTTGAACAGAATTCAGATCAAAAAAGGTACAAGTAATACTCCTTATGAATTATGGTTTGATCATACACCTACTGTAAAATATTTCATAATATTCAGAAGTAAATGCTATATTAAAAGAGATGATGAGATAGGGAAGTTTGATGCTAGAAGTGATGAAGGAATTTTTCTTGGTTATTCTACTAAGAGTAAATCATATAAATGTTTCAATTTGAGATTGAGGAAGTTGATTGAAAGTGCTAATGTGAGGATAGATGAAAAGTTTTAGATTCATGTTAGAATGTATGACTGTGGTCAGATTACAGAGATGAAAGAGGTCACTACTCAACTTGAAGAAACTTTGATGATTGCAAATGAAATTGAAGATGAAGTGACTGAAGTTACTGAGACTCGAAAGACTCCAAGGTATGTTAAGAAGAACCATCTTGAAGATCAAATTATTGGTGATGCAAATAAAGGTATGATGACTAGATCTAGAGTTAGAGATGAAATTTGTTTGATTTCTCAAGTTGAGCTGAAGACTACTAATGAATCATGTAGAGATGAATCTTGGACTAAATCTATGGAAGAAGAAATTGAATAGGTAAAGAAAAACAATACTTGGGAATTTGTTCCAAGACCTAAGAACAAAAATGTGATAGGAACTAAATGGGTTTTTAGAAATAAGATGGATGAGGAAGGAACAATGGTAAGAAAAAAGTCTAGACTTGTATGTAAAGGATACTCACAACAAGAAGGCATAGAATATGAAGAAAAATTTGCTCATTTTGCTAGGTTGGAAGCTGTGAGATTATTTCTTGCTTATGAGATTATGTCTTGCTTATGCTACACATAAAGACTTTAAAGTATATCAGATGGATGTGAAATCAACATTCTTGAATGGTGATCTAGAAGAAGAAGTTTACATTGATAAATTTGATGGATTTCCTTTGATAGGGGATAGAGACATGGTTTGTAAGCTGAAGAAAGCATTGTATGGACTAAAACAAGCACCTAGAGAATGGTATGCAAGACTGGAAAAATATCTACTTCATCTTGGTTTCAAAAAGGTAATGCAAATAGTAGTTTATATTTAAGAACTGGGGAAGATGGAATCTTAATCATAGAATTTTTTGTTGATGATATCATTTTTGGAGGCAATGATAAGATGAGTAAGAAGTTCTCTAAAGAAATGGAAAATGAATTTGAGATTTCAATGATTGGTGAAATGAAAATTTTTCTTGGTTTGCAAATTAATCAAAGTAAGAATGGAATTTTTATATCTCAGACCAAGTGTCTTAAGGAAATGTTGAAGAAATTTGGAATGAAAGATTGTAAACCTGTTGGAACACCTATGGTGACTGGGTATAAACTGACTAGTAATGATGAGACTCAGAGTGTTGCTCAGATAAAGTATAGATTAATGATTGGTGGTCTAAAATATCTAACTCATACTAGACCATATATTACCAATGTAGTTGGTATTGTGGCAAGGTATCAAGCAGATCCCAAAGAGACACATCTTGCTACTGTGAAAATAATTTTCAGATATTTGAAAGGAACAACAGAATATGGATTATGGTATGAAAAATTAGATGATTTTATTTTACATGCTTATACTGATGTTGATTGGGTGGGTAATGTGGATGACAGAAAGAGTACTAGTGGTGGTGCATTTTTCCTTGGAAAAAGGTTGGTTTCTTGGTTGAGCAAGAAGCAGAAATGTATTGCTTATTCTATTGTTGAATCAGAGTATGGTGTTGTTGCAATAAATTGCACACAAGTTATTTGGATGAAACAAATGTTGAAGGACATTGGAATAATTTTTGAAGAACCAGTGATTATCCATTATGATAACACCAGCACAGTGAATATGTTGAAGAATCTTGTAATGCATTCAAAGACTAAACATATTTCTATTAAGTATCATTTCTTGAGGGGGAAGGTAGCAGATAAAGAGATTAAACTAGAGTATATTAGCATAAAGGAGTAAATAGCAAATATATTTTCAAAACCTTTGCCAAAAGATACTTTTGAGTATCTGAGAAGCATGCTTGAGGTCAGATCCCGTCCTTGTGATAACTAATTGATGCAGATATGCACCAGTCCAATGGCTTTCCAAGCTATATCATCTTTTGGACTTGATGTATGGATCTACTCCTTAGGGGGAGTGATCGCAAGAACATAAGAATAAATATGAGTTATGGCACCCTTTGCCATTGTTGCCAAAGGGGGAAGGAATCTATGTGAAAAATCCCTACTATTTGGGGAGATTTGTGTTGAGGATATTGAGAGGAGAAAGTATTTTTTATTTGATTTTGGGTTGATGGAATTTTTCCATATGTTTCCATCAATGCCAAAGGGGGATATTGTTGGATGATATCAGATTTGGATACTATTCATATTCATGTTTTGTCACTAATGTCAACATCTATTTCTGTGAAAGAAGACAGACTGGTTACTTGACTGGCAAAAGTGTACAGACACTGTACAAATGATTCATAACAATAAAATTTGGTTATATGAAGAAGGATGTGTGTTGACCTTATCCCTAAGTTTTCTTGGATGTATGTTGCATATTGTGGATGTTACAGTTGATTTAGTGAAGATTGGTTTCTGGACTGTAACTGTGATGCTTGACAGAGTAGGTCTCTGTGTTTCGGGTATATCTTACTGGAAAATATATTTTAGATGAAGCGAGTTTAATGGAGGATAGAAGACATATTTTTGAATATTGGGTTGTGTTTGATTGACATGAGAATTCTGGTGATGTCAGTTGTGGCGTATATTCTCGAGGAGACCTATTTGGTGGCTGACTTCAAACATGTAGCATGTAATATGAATTATGAGCATGGATTGTGAATATGGAAGCATAACTGATGGATTGTATTTTATGTTTACTTGTTATAAGTACCGAGTGTATCTTAGCAAGAGGTTAAATAATTATTTGTATATTAGGAAAGAAATATTGGCTGGCCTAATTAATTATTTGTGTATTAGGAAAGCTTAATTGGCCGACATATGAATTATTGTAAGAGGGTGTATATGAGAGATCTTTTCTTTTGGAAAGATGTGGATGTGATAGTAGAAATGGAAGAGAAGTGAAAACTGTGAGGCTTGTTGTACTGTTGGATGTAGAGAAGCGTTTGTGATGAGAATACTTCATTGGAACTGACCAAGCAAAGACGGTTGCTATCAGACAATTCAATGGATTGTGTATTTCCTATATACACTTGTTTGGATTGTGAATACTTGAGGTTGGATTTAACCTTCTTTGGGTAGTGAGCCCACTACTTTTTCTTGACTCCTAACATGATCTGTCTCCTAACATGGACTGTATACTGTAATGTTGTAATAAGCTCCTAACAAGGCTAAATGTTTTAATAGGGATACTATACTCTCAGTACATTATTTTTGGGTGCCAATTCCCACCGGGGTTTTACCTTTAACAGGGTTTCCTTGACAACAAGTATTGTGTTATTGTGTTGGAATTTACTGTGATATCATTTGTATTGCATTTTTGGTTTATAAAGTTTAAATTTTAATAATCTATATCACAACTGATTCACCCCCCTCTCAGTTATCTTGTGGATTTTTATTCCTAATAGTTGATATTGAGAATGATGGAACTTATGAAGGAGATGTGTCTAGTGTGGATTCTCTCTTATAATTAGTGATTCTCTTTCTCAATATGAGCTAGAGGATGTGTGCAGTCAGCAAGAGGATAATGATTGGATAAATGAAGATGATGCTTGTGAATGCATATCAGAAGAAGGTGAAGATTATGTCAGTGGTTCACTTCATAGTGAACAAATTTCAGAGTTCCTCACTTGTGAATACTCAAATATTCAGGGAGGGGTAGCTATGAGTTCTTGCACCCAACACACATTGAGTTTGACAAAGAATATGAGTCAATAGGTCCTTATTTTGATATATGTGTTTATGATTCTCCTTGTGCTTCTATATCATTTGGCTACAACAAGATTGAATATGATCTATCAGATGATGAAATCATCAGTATTTTTTTATATTCAAGGGACAAAGAGATTCTTGATATATGTTGAGTACTGATTGGGATTGTTGTGTGGATTTTGAATTTGTTTCAGATTCTATATCTTTAATTAAACCATTGCAAGATGGTCCTTTAGTTGCTCAATTTGTGCATGTTCATGATGAATGTAATGATGTGTGACCTCCCTACCACCAACAAGATTGTGGTTTGTATAATGTTGATATTTTGCAAGTGAGTTCTTTAGGGAAATCTTCTATTAGTATGTAAACCACAGACATGATGCAAGATGTTTCCCCTGTAGAGGATATTAGGGGTCATGACATAGAGTTTTCATGTTTTCAAGATGATAATGTTGAACATTATTCTTTTTAAAACATTGATATGTCTCCTCCTACAGAAAATAGATCCAAAACTGTTGACTCCAGCAATATGGAAGAATATGAGTGTTTTTCTCAGCAAGATGGTGTTTCTCCCAGATGTGGCATTGAGATAGACAATGGTGTATATTGCATTGGGTTTAATTTATTTTTATCTAATGAATGCAACATGCAGATGCCACATGATTTACATTTTCAAGGTTTGTCTTATTTCTATATTGGCTCAAATGATGAAGATGCTAATATTTTTATATGTGGTGAGCTAACGGAAAGTGTCATTAGATCTGATCAGATAGATGAAAGTGGTTCTTTCAGCTTGTTTCAAATACGAGTAGAAAAATTTGTTTATGACAAAGGCAAGATGATCTAAAATTTTGTGATGGCTTTAGGTCATCAAGCCTGGGTTGACTTCTTCAAATCAGTGAATAAAGTTGTAGAGATGCAGGTCCTTTCTTATAGGATTAGGTTTTTCCTTTATGTTGTTTGTTCTCTATTTTAAGTTAGTTTATTTTCCTGTAGGTGGTCTACTTTTCCCAGAGTCCTAGAATCTAGCATTGAACTTGCATTCAACCTTCCCCAGTCAAAGCCATTGTTACCACTGTCAAAAATTATGTGGTTTCATGGTTAGTACAAGTGGTTTTACGCCTATTTATTCATGCTTTAGGTATCTGGTCTTAAACCCTTATTTCTTTTCATGATAAAACCTAAAACACTAAGTCTTTGTGGCTTTCTATATTTTAAAGTTACCTTTTCATGGCCACTTAAGTCTTATTTCTCTATGTGACTTTTCACCTTATCTCTTAATCTTGCAATTGAGATCGAATATTTTGTATGGTCTGGAAACTTGGTGCAGTAGTTTATCTCTTAATCTTAGAAGGGCAGGGAATATTCTCTTTTCATTTAGCAACTTGGCATGGCGGTTATCTCCTGATCTCTTAATATTGGTGGTTAAATTCTTAGCATCTAGAGATCTGGAAACAAGTTAAGACTTGACATTCTAATGCTTGTCTCTGAATCTCGTAAGGTGGTGGTCAAGTCTTGGAAGGTCTAAAGATCAGGCAAGGACCGTTGATGCAAATAAGATCAGAGGACTCTCGCTGGATCTTACAATTTAAGTGGAGTTAAGTCAAGCATCTGGTGATTCAGAGATAGGCTTATCTCTAAATCTCAAGACCAAACCATGGTTATGAATTTTATTCAGATATTTAGAGATAGATTTTATCTTTGAATCTCAAGATCAAGCTCTAGTTAAGTAAAGTGTTCAGAGATTTGGCGAGGATCGATTGATCTTGTCCAAGATGTGTGGCTAGCACTAAATCTTAGAACGAGACTTGGGGTTAAATTCAAGTCTTGTGAGATTGGGTGTTGACCATTGATTAAGATCAAGATGTATGGCTGGCACAAAATCTCTAGATAAATTCAAAGTCGACCGTAGGATTCAATGATTTAGAGATATAATGCCAAGATTCAAACACGTGTCCAAGAGGCTTGTATGATCAGTGGTTATCGCTAAGTATCTGGATAAACCATAGTAAAGGCCAAGCATTCAGGGATTCAAAGACATGCCTTGTCATTGAATCTCATAATTAAACCATAGTCAAGGAGGGAATTTGGAGATTCAAAGATGTGCCTTATCTCTGAATCTTGAGATGAAACCTTAGTAAGCCAAGTCTTTTGAGATTAAGTGTCAACCATTGATTAAGACCTAGATACTTATAGGATCAGTGGTTTTCACTCAATCTCTAGATAAACCTTGGGTTAATACAGGCATTTGGCGATTTAGAGATAGTCTTTATCTCTATATCTCGTGATTAGATTAGGGTTAGGCCAAAGATCTGGCAATTCAGTGATACAAAGGGATAGAGATGCTCAAGTTAAATGACAGGTTAAAGAAGTTTCTGACATATCAGAGGAAGATCTATGGTGGATGCTTTGCCTTGGTCTTCAAGATGCATGTGGATTAGTCCTTAAGGTATTGTGCCCATGTGCCACATGGAGGTCATTGAGACCTGTAGTTTTAGAGTCAAGGAAAGGGTAAAGGTAGTGTAGATGTAAGTGAATCATGTGGTCAGTGTGATGCCTCAAAAGGGAAGTTGTAGGTTTATTAATGTTTAAGGAAATGTGATAGCGCGACATGTGGAAGATCAGATCTTGACTCCTAGGTAACTTAAAGAAGATCTACAGCTATGTTTTTAAGTTTGATAAATTTTCAAATTTGGACCATTGATGACATTTTTGTTCCAAGAATAGTTTTTGTAGCTGTATTTTGGTTTTTCAAAATTTTTCCTTCTTGGTAATGCTCTTTGGACTTTTAGGGGTGTGGATCAAGGTTCTCTTGTCCTTGTTTCGGCATCATTTTATGGTCCTGGATTCTTTAATTGCAACATGGTGGTGGAAAATGGGCCTCTGGTTTGTATGCTATTTATGGAAACCCTTTTCCCATGTCATGTCTTTTCTGCCATTATGAGTGGCCAGTTTCCAGCGACTTGGTGGTTGGTGTAGAACACTTTGGTTTTTGAAATGATCATATCTTTTACAGATATTTTGGAGAAAGATCAAATCAGTGAGAAGGACTTTAGTAAATCATATTGATGAAGAAGGATAAGTGTCAGATAGATGTTACCTTTAGGGTTTTCCTTCTTCTATATATATCCTTCTTTTCTCTATTGTAAGGGTTCAAAAGTTTTTGGATTCCAAGTGCTAATTCCAAGCTTTATTCCCAAGGGGATATAGAAAACTATATTAGATATTGTATTGAGATAGAATAGAAAATTTTAGATCTTTTGCACATTATTGAAGTGGTATGTTTTAGATCAGATATTTACATGAATATGATTCATCTTACTTAATGCAATTATTGATCTATATTCAAGTCTCTCCTTGGTGTTTATCTCTTGAGTTTTAAATCTTTAGGTTCATTTCATAGAACTTCTTTGTGCATATGTTTTATTCCCCAGTTTTTATCTGGTTTGTCTACGGAATGATCTTATAAGTAGTGGTTGGTCTGGAGTGTTTGTGTTCATGGATTTGAATCTTTGACAGTAGTTGGTTCATGTTTTCTGTATCTACTTTTGAGTCATTGCCCAATGGATAAGGCATTGATCATGGATTAGTACATTCTATAGAGATACATGTTTGATTGGTTTTGGGCTATATTCTACAGTCTTACACATCAAAACCATTCCCTAATTCCTTTGTGTTTTGTGTTTGTTGATTGTGGTCCTTCATGGTAATGGACATTCAATGAATGTATGGTTAGCATTCAGTACTTTCTTACCATCATCTGTTGTTATAATTTAGAGTGATAAAGAGTTGTAAAGAATTGTATATTATCTAGATTAGGTGTACCCACTTTGGTGTAACAGAGCCAGAAGTGTAGAGGGTAGTCTTGTCCCTATAGTTGGTCTAGTTAACTTGTAGAGATTTCATACTTAGAGGTATCCACTCCTAACATCAGTCTCAAGGTATATTGGTGGATTTCAAAGCATAAAAATTTTTAAACACCAACATGTTCCTAGACCTAAAGATAAGAATGTAATAGAGACTAAATGGGTTTTTAGAAATAAAATGAATTAAGAAGGTATGATTGTAAGGAATAAGGAAAGACTGGTTTATAAAGGCTGCTCACAACAAGAAGGCATAGAATTTGAAGAAACATTTGCTCATGTTGCTAAGCTTGAGGAAGTAAGATTATTTCTTGCTTATGTTGCACACAAAGACTTTAAATTATATCAGATGTATGTGAAATTTTCATTTCTAAATGGAGATCTAGAGGAGGAAGTATATATTGAGTAGCCTAAAGGTTTTCCTCTAACAGATGAAGAGGACATGGTTTGCAAATTGAAGAAGGCATTGTATGGACTTAAACAAGCACCTAGAGCATGGTATGCTAGATTGGCTAGGTACTTACTTTGTCTTGGTGGTGCAGAGCACCCTAGGGTTTTAGCTCCAAAGCCCTAGCTATTTAGAAATGGTGGTCTGGGAGCAGATCATAGTTAACAGTCAGTATTTTTAATAAACATTAACAGTTCTTAACTCCTAGCGTAAGAGCAGGCCAGTCACAAAGTCACAGATGCTCAGTGGTCAAAATAAAATAGTGAATCGCAAAGTCATGGAATGATCATTGGTTAAGTCAATAAGTGTGCGAGTGAGTGACAACTGATGCTTATCTCTTAGTTGCAAGTGATCAGCAGTTAAGTGGAAATAGAGCGCGAAAACGTGATGACAATGTATCGCAAGCTCGCGAGCTGACCGGCAGTTAAGTCAAAAAGTGTGCGAGTGAGCGACAACCAATGCATCACGTGATCGTAGGGAAAACATCAGCTTGGTTCAAAGCAGTGCGAGCAGGCAAATACAGCACATCGTAGGGTCGTAGATGATTTGGCAGCTCATCTATAAGAGGTGTGAGAGCATGACAAATAGTGCATCACACAGTCACAGAGTAATGGACAGTTAGTGTTATGAGTGTGCGAGAATGCGATGACAATGCATCACCGGGTCGCAGATAAATTGACAGCCAGTGTTTTAGTGGTGCGAGCACGTGACAACAATGCAGCACAAGGTCGCAGAGGAATAGGCAGCTCGGTTGGAAGTGCTGCGAGTGCATGACAACAAGGTATCGCAAGGTCGCAGGGTTAAGCATACATAGTTAATAAGACTCATGATAGTGCAATTAACATTCGAAAGAAAGAATTGCGATGCCATGACCAGGAGAATAATGAAGCAGGTTGACACGTCAGAAAAGGAAGTTGAAAAGTTGCTCACGAAAAAAGAAGAAGAATGATACAGAGGAAGATATGTGCACACGTTGATACTTAATCTGATGAAGACATCGATGACAATTGCAGAGGAAAAGGAAGCACCAAAGCAGTTAGAATCCTCAGGTAGATAGGTAACCAAAAAATGGTTACAATTCAAGAAGAAGCCGATACTTATAATCGGGAAAAAACCCATGGAGGGGTTGTTGTAGAAGAACTAGAATTTTGAAGGCTAGCAGAGGAAGTTTTCTGTGTGTGTGAATTGTAAACTTTCTAATTTTCAATAAAGATAGTCCATGTGCATTCTGTGTGTTCTTCTGTTGTATACAAACTTCTGTAGAGTAAGATTTTGAATTCAGTTAAGTATCATGGATGATTTTTGACTCTTATAATCCATCCTATGGAGTGTGACCATCAAGAAGCATCTCTCATGTATTTTTATTCTATTTTTGTGTTTGTGTTGGAGGAGAGGCTAGTCAGAATTGTAAACAAGTCCTAGGCGAGATAAATGGTCCGGCTAGAGAACTTGTAGGAGAGAGAGATAGAAGGAGAAAGGTGCATGACTAACTTTATTCAGTCATGGAGAGGAAGATAAGGTAGAGAGTGAAGAATTTCGGTGGGTAGGAACCCTAGGAGAGAGGGAGTATAGAAATCCTTCCAGTTAGGGTCTGAGAGTAACCCTAAGAGACTTAAGTGTGAGTCTAGAGGATCCTGAAGCGAATAGGGTCCAAGGTAAGATTCCTAAGAAAGAGTAGGAGTCTAGGAGCAAGGTGACCTCCCCATCACTTGGCTTCAAAAAAGGTAATGCAGATAATAATTTGTACTTAAGAACTAGTTAAGATGAAATCTTAATAGTTGAAGTTTTTGTAGATGATATCATTTTTGGAGGTAATGATGAAATGAGTAAAAATTTATCTAAGGATATGGGAAATGAATTTGAGATGTTGATGATTGGTGAAATGAAATTTTTCCTTGGACTGCAAATTAATTAGAATATGAATGGTATTTTAATTTCTTAGCCCAAGTATCTTAAGGAAATGTTGAAAAAGTTTGGAATGGAAGAGTCTAAACTTGTTGGAAAACCTATGGTTATTGGTTACAAGATTACTTCTACTGGTGAATCTCAGAGTGTTTTCAGACAAAGTATAGATCTATGATTGGAGGCTTACAATATCTGACTCACACTAGACTAGATATTGCTAATGTAACTAGAATTATGGCAAGATATCAAGTAGATCCTAAAGAGAAACACCTTGATACTGTAAAGAGAATATTTAGATATCTGAAAGAAACACTGGAATATGGCTTGTGGTAAAAAAATATGATGATTTTTTTATGCATGTTTATACTTATTCTAATTGTGAAGGAAATGTTGATGACATAAAGAGTACAAGTGGTGGCACATTTTGTCTTGGGAAAAGGTTGGTTTCTTGGTTAAGTAAGAAGTAGGATTATGTAGCTCAGTCTACTTCTGAATCAGAGTATGTTTCTACTACTATAAATTACACACAGATTTTTTGGATGAAGCAAATGCTAAAGGACATTGGGATACATTTTGATGAGCCAGTGGTTAACATTCATTTTGATAACACTAGCATAGTGAATATATCAAAGAATCTAGTTATGCATTCAAAAACCAAACACATTTCAATTAAGCATCATTTCTTGAGAGACAAGGTTGCATATAAGGAGATTATATTGGATTATATTAGCACAAAGGTGATAGGATTAGGATCACTGAGAGGGGGGGTGAATCAGTGATCTATCTATTATAACTTTTTCTTATTATCTTGAATCTTAACTTTAATGCTTAAGTATTGAATTGAATATCAATCCAAGTAAGATAAATATACACAACTCATAACACCAAATATGATTACGGGGAAACCCAATGCAGGTGAAAACCCCAGTGGGAATCAGTACCCACAAATAATCTGTACTAGTTTCTTATGATCCTTGTTAGAAGATCCTTAACCATGTTAGGAGTTGTCTTTACAATGTATGAAGTATAGTGACCTTGTTAAGGGTTGGACCCTATTAGGAGTCTTTTAAAATAAACATGTTAGGTTTGGTGGACTTACTATCCAAGGACTCACTATCCAAGATCTCACTGCTCAAATGGTGAGAGCTACAACCTTTTGGATCTTCGATACACACTGTATCTACAAGGTGAACTGCTACTGTGACACTGCTTGTCTAATCAGTTCCTTTAGTGTGTTGATGCTTTAATCTCTTGTAAAGAACTATAAAAATATTATCTTCACTTTGAAAGCTTCTACTTCAATATCTATATCATCAACATATGACAGATATAGCTTTGTTGTTTTAACACTCTGCTCTACTTTTCTTATCTCTGGCTTTCGCAACTTCTCTGATCACAAATGACCTTTTATAAGTACTTCCTCAAGGGACACAAACATGTTGGCTTTAGGAAACCTTTTACCATCTATATTGATCACTTAACTAAGCACACAACCCTTTATTAAGTCAGCACAATGTCAATTACAACTGCTTTACTCAAACTGAACAGATGCATCTCTTCACACAGTCTGCTCTGCCAAATTAGCTCTAACTTCTTTCTCTGGATGAATAAAGTCATGTGCCTTTAACCACACATGATGAGATCACTAAAAATAACTAATCCAAAGGCACAAGTCCTGAGGATAGGTGTAAATTCTGTACCAAAACAATCTCTATCGGCTCTTTCCATGATCTCTGTCTTGTTCTGGCATTCATTGGTTGTACCTCTTCAACTGGATGTATCTTCTTCATACTTGCACATCTGATCATGATCTCTTATAATTATAATTAATACATACTTAAAATATTATCTTCAAAGGCACATTCCCTAACTCGGTCGTATGCACATGTACTGATGCTCTGTTCTTCTGGTACTCTGCTAATTGTCCAGTCTTATGTACTTAGCCAATTTCTGATCTTCTGATAATGTGTGCTGAATCCAACACTTCATATGAATTTGTTTCCATAATGAAAACACTAAATAGATTCATATACACCAGTATAGTCAACTTTCCAACAAAAGGAACAAATAGAAGATATATTTACAAAACCTTTGCTAAAGGATGCCTTTGAGTATCTCAGATCTATGCTTGGGGTGAGAGCCCCTCCTCGTGAGAACTAATTGATGGAAGAATTCATCAATCTAGAGGATTTAAAAGCTTTATAATTTCATAGACTTGATGTATGGATCAACTCCTCAAGGGGAGTGATTGCAGGAACACAATAGAACATATTTGGGTGATTGAGCAACTGGTTGTTGCAGGCATGAAGATTTCAAAAATATACACAGAGATACATTTATGAAACCCTTTTTCATTAATGTAAAAGGGGGATATATTCAATGAAGAGAGTCTTTGGAAAATCCCTATTGTCTTGTGGAGAACTGTGAAGAGGATATTGAGAAGATTGTGCTGAGAGTGGTACTTTTGGTTTGAAGGATTTTCTCATGTGTTGCCATCAGTGCAAAAGGGGGAGATTGTTGGAATTGGTTTATGTTGGATTTGTTGGCATTCATTATTTCTCATTGATGTCAACATATGTTTATGATGAAGACATAAATATTGGTTATCACTGGTGCATGTGCTATACCCACCCTTTTTTTTAGTTTTAGCTGTTGAACTCTTTTAGGATTTTTCAGGTGTGCATTAGTTATTTAAATTGGTTTTGAGGATGTTCATGTATTACTTTTCATTATATTATTGATCTATTAGATAGTTGTGTATATTATGTGTTGCAGATGAATTTATGGTTATTTCATGATGGTTATTTATAAGTTATGATATCATTTCAATTATGAATTTATTGATAATACTGACATTATATTGTATGCACATGGATCATTTGTATATTTTACATTTCTATTTGGTGTGTTTGATATGGTATGGGACAGAGCCATAGTTACTTGCTTCGGCACGATCCACATGATAAACTGATCTCAACCATTGTATATTATATTATATGTATGTATGTTCATCTTTGTGATGGCAGGTTTGTAGGTACCAAGCAATGTCTTCCCTGAATTGGCAGGAGTGAGTGTGCCCTATCACAGTGTCTCAATGGTAAAAGAGGAGAGATAATATTTAGGTCTAAATCCCTACCCTAAACCCTTATTTTTCCTAGAGCTGGAGAAGAATCTGACTGACTACCCTATCTGAATTTGTCAAGTGACATGGATTCATGAGCCTATCTATGTGTGCTTGTTGCTTATGTTTTAGTTGTATTTCTGTTTAGATGGTTTTAGATTAGATTTATGATGTTTTTGACTTGTGTGTTTAATGATTAATTTATGGTAATTATTAATGTTAATAATTACACCTTTAATAAGGTTAAAATATTAAATACATAGCTATTTAATAATTAAATATTAATTTAAATGCCTATATTAAATTACGTGATTTAATTATTAAGTCTTAATTTAATCATTATTAAATCAAAAAATTGAAATTAATTGTGCAATTTGAATTATTAAATATTGCTTTAAGTTTTTTTTATTTTGGCAAAAATGGCATAGCTATTATATTATAATTATAAAACTTTTATACTGCTTCAGTGGAGCTCAAGGGTGAAAGAAGTAAGGAAGAAAACCCCCCATCCCAGCCCATGAATCTGA
Source organism: Thuja plicata (assembly GCA_018584345.1). Taxonomy (NCBI): domain Eukaryota; kingdom Viridiplantae; phylum Streptophyta; class Pinopsida; order Cupressales; family Cupressaceae; genus Thuja; species Thuja plicata. Next base: position 800,534 of record MU225079.1, read on the forward strand.
TAAACAATATTTTACAAAAATCCCACTCAGGCCACCATTACAACCAAGAACTAAATGTGCATAACATCTAAAAACTAAGCTAGAATACATGTTGCTGTAAAAAAATTGAAGCCGATATAAACTCCACAAAACCCCAGCAAGCACAAAAAGTATGAAGGAAGTGTTGCCACCATGCACCAGATTATCACAAAAAAATGCCCCCGAACACATACTTATCTCCTTAAAACCAAGCGAAAGACCACTCAAGAAAACATAGAGAAAAAGACTATCAACTGAGAGTCGAGGGATGTTCCAACTTACCCTTGCCTTTGGTTGTGACACACCCAACTCGAGATGTCATGGATGAAGAAGCTGAGGGAGACCATGGGGAGAAGGAAGGGAAAGAAGTCACCACACGAACATTCTCCACATATGCTAGGATAACTGGCAGGTTGTCAAACAAGAGAAAAGCATTAGCCATGACCCCATTTGGGAGAATATCTGTAATCTTTTCTACTTCCCATCTGAAATGTTGGAGATCTTTGCCCTCAAATGTCAGCTTCAGGATGTCATATAGGCACATAACCTCCTTCTTGTTTTCCAAGTGGATAGGAGGGAAAAGTCCCCTAATCCATGCTTTAGATCCCTTTAGAGAGTACCCTTTGAGTGCTATGTGGAGCTCCTCTTCCAAAATAAATTCTAGTTTGAGCAGATTCATTGCCATTTTCATAAACACTTTGTAGTTTGGAATCATGTCGTACCAGTTTGATAAGAAAATTGAAACCACCTGGGAGTGGAAAATGTGCCTAGGGGCATCAGGAAGCATAATTTCATCACTGATTATGTTTCTAATTGCCTCCAAAATGTCACTCGGGAGTGCCTACCAAAATAGGGGCCCAATAATGGGCATTCCCAATCTTTCATTTGCACAAAAATCCTCAGATTTAGCCATCTATAATCCATGATTACCAAAAAGAGAGCCCACATAAACACTAAACAATAGAGGAGACAAGAGGAAAATGCCAAGAATGGTTGCAACAAAAAAAACATTAAATAGCCCATTACGACATAAAGTTTCATCATTAACAAAAAACATGAAAAGGTACTAAAATTAATGTTACATGCACGAATGATCCACCAAATCTCAATACCCTGCATTTTCACCAAGTAAATAGGCTTCCTCATGAAGTAGAAACTTGTACTTGATCCTTCCTAGAATACTCCACCTCCAATCCAACTACCACAACATTTGCTGACCACAGCTCCCACAAAGAGAAGCAATTTGGGCCAAGCACCAGTTCCAAGGATGTGGTATTGTGACATAGGCAAGATTTAAGCACATGCCATATCCCTCTGGACATGTGATTCAACATGATATACTGATAGGGATCACCTTTACATACAAATTGGATGCTCTATAAGTTTTGTAGGTTGATTTCCCTTGCTCTGAACCACTATAAGCTCCTAGCATACATTACAAACTACATTCTATTAGAATAGTCCCAAAGGATAACTGAGAGGGGGGGTGAATTAGTTATCATCTTGTTTAATTATTTACTCTTATTAACTCCATAATATAATAAAGAAAATGCACATTCAGATAACACAAATAGACAACACCATAATTTGGTTACGGGGAAACCAAATGGTAAAAACCCTAGTGGGAATTAGTACCCACAATGAACTATACTTGTTAATAGTAATCCCTGTTAGAAGATATTTCAACCCTGTTAGGATTTTTACTTTACAATGCAATAAGTATAGTGACCTGGTTAAGGGTTAGACCCTGTTAGGAGTCTTTTACAAATAACCCTATTAGAGGTGGTGGACTCACTGTCCAAAAAGCTCACTGCTTCAATGGTGAAGGCTACAACCTTCTGTAGAATAGATATGCATTATATCTGATGATGAGCTATAGATTAGACCTGCTATCTTGATCAGTTCCAATGTATTGTAATCTTCTACTACTTCTTCACATAGACCCTTGATGAATTAACCACAACTGATATTCTTCTCTATACATTTTCTTTATCTTTTCGTATCATTCACACTTACCGTATCACAAATGACTTTCTATAAGTATCTTCCTCAAAGCATGAGATCATGGGACCTATAAGAAAACTCTTCATAACATCCTTGTCATCTTTACTAATCATGCAAGCATAATTACATCCGTGCAAATATAAACTGAACAGACATGACACTTCACTAAGTCAGCCTCACCAAATTAACTCTAACATTGCAATCTTCTTGAAACATGTTTGGAACCTTTAGATAACTATCATCAACTCATAACTAATCATGAATATACACAAGCATATCTTTAAGATAGGCACAACTCAAGAACCAATACAATACATCGGCTATGTACAGACAAACTCTAGAAACTGTAACTACCACAACAAAGTTACACAACACAACTGAAACTTCATATTTGAGTCTATGTGTATGATCACAACATAATAATCATGTCTACAACATAAACATAACCATGCAAGGATTGATACCATCATTCTGATAAGTACATACAGAACACTATTGTATATTATATGTTGTCATCAATGACAAACATACAATCAACTAGCTGCCAGAAGTAAATCTCCAACAATCTCCATCTTTGACATTGATGGCAATATATGATATTAAAAACATCTTCAACGCCTTGTGTCTTCTTTCTTTTTAAAAACTTCTCAATATCCTCATCAAATATTTCTCTACAATATTGCAGCTCCTTTGTCTATGTTTATACTCCCCTAGAGTATATGCTCCCCCTTACTATATACTCCCCCTTTGACATCAATGGCAAAGGGTTTCATAAGAAATTAAGCATAGGTACTACTCCAGAAGTAGAGTAGTCAACTATTCTTTAGTCACTTAATGACTGATGTTCTTGCTTCTTTTTCTAATCAGAGTCAAGAGAGGGAATTACTCCCAACTTCTCCCTGAGATACTCAAAAGTATCTTTTGATAAAAGCTTTGTGAAAATATCTGCTAACTATTCTTTGGTACTCACTTAGTCCAATTTTACTTCATTATCTGCAACTTTTTCTCTATGAAAATGGTATTTAATCTCAATGTGCTTTGTCTTTGTGTGCATCACAGGGTTCTTAGACATGTTGATAGTACAAGTGTTATCACAGTGAATAACAATAGGATAGTCAACCTGTATACCAAAATATTTAACCATTTGTTTGATCCAAACCATTGTTGAATAATTCAATGCTGATGCAACATATTCAACTTCTTTTGTCGACTGAGAGATACAATTCTGCTTCTTGCTTACCCAAGAAACCAACCTATCTCCAATAGATACTGCACCTCTAGAAATACTCTTCCTATCATCAAGACAACCTACCCAATCTGCATCTGTATACACATGAAGTTGTACATTCTCTGATTTAGGATACCATAAACCATAGTCTATAGTTCCTTTTAGATATCTAAATATTCTCTTTATTGCCATTAGATGATTATGTTTTGGTTCAAGTGCAAATCTTCCAACAATTCCAACTACATTAGATATGTCTGGTCTAGATTGAGTAATATATATAAGTTTTCCAATCATAGACTTGTATAATGTCTTTTCAACTACTGTGGAATCATCTTCTTTAGAAATCTTGCTTCCAGTTATCATAGGAGTGCATAATGGCTTACAGTCTTCCATCTTGAAGGTCTTCAATATTTACCTCACATATTTGGACTGATTTATGAATATTCCTTTATCTATCTTCTTTACATTTAATCCCAAAAAATATTTTATAGGACCAATCATGCTCATTTCAAATTCATTCTGCATTTATTTTGCAAATTCTGAACTAAGCTTGTCATTACCTCCAAAGATAATGTCATCAACAAATATGGCAACAAGTAGTAGTCCATCAAGTGTCTCTCTTATGAATAGGTTACAATCTACTACACCTTTCTTAAATCCAATCCTGGTAAGATAACCATCTAGTCTCTCATACCAAGCTCTTGGGGCCTGTTTAAGTCCATAGAGTGCTTTCTTTAATCTGCATACCATATATGGCTTATCTGATAGATTGAATCCTTCAGGTTGTTCTGTGTATACTTCTTCCTTCAAGTCACCATTCAGAAAAGATGATTTAACATCCATTTGATATACTTTAAAATCCTTGAATGTTTCATAAGCCAAGAATAACTTTATGGCTTCCAGTCTGCTCATAAGGGAAAATGTGTCAATATAATCTATCCCTTCCCTCTACACATATCCTTTACAAACTATTATTGCTTTGTTTCTGACCATTGTACCATCTTCATTGATCTTGTTTCTGAATACCCACTTTGTTCCAATCACATTTTTGTCACTGGGTCTAGGGGCCAATTCCCATGTATCATTTTTTATTATTTGATCTAATTCTTCTTCCATTGCTTTCTACCAATCAGAATCCTTACAAGCATCTTCAACATTTAAAGGTTCGATCTATGAAAGTAAACATACCTCTTCATCCTCTGTTAACCTTTTTGCTTTTGATCTAGTCATAATAATGTTGCTCTGATCTCCAATGATATCATCCTTTGAATGATACCTAGATGTGAACTTTGAAACTTTTAGTGTATCATCCTCACCTATAATCTGTGATACTTCTTTGCTTAATTTAGGTTCATTACATGAAATATCAATGCAATCAAACATTTCTTCAATAACAATGTCTTTACTATTTGGCATGGGTTCATCCTTAATCATAGGTGCATATTCATAATACAATTCTTGAACCATGATCTTCTCATCAATATTTACATGAGTACTTTCAATTATCTTCTTTAATCTCAAATTAAAACATATGTATACTTTTATTTTAGTAGAGTAACCAAGGAAAGTACCTTCATCGCTTCTAGCATCAAAATTACCAACACCATCATCTCTCTTGATGTAGCACTTGCTGCCAAATAGTCTGAAGTATTATACTATAGGTACATTACCAAACCAAATTTCATAAGGTGTCTTATCCATGCCTAGCCTTAGTTGAGTTCTATTGATAGTGTAGACTGTCATATTAACTGCATCTCTCCAATAGGTGTGCACAAATTTTCCTTCAATCATCATAGTGCGTGCTGTATCAAGTATGATCCTATTCCTTCTTTCTACTATCCCATTTTTCTATGGGGTTCTAGGTGCACTCAACTATCTTTTAATTCCATGTTCTTCACAATAGTCATAAAACTGGTTAGAGGTGAATTCTCCTCCTCTATCTGATCTTAGACACTTTAGTTTTAATCTAGATTCATTCTCCACTTTGGCTTTGAATATTTTGAACTTCTCAAAGGATTCAGACTTCTCCTTTAAGAACGCAACCCACATCATTCTTAAAAAATCATCAACAAACAAAATGAAATACCTTTCTCCATAATATGACTTGGTTTGAGTAGGACCACATAAATCTGTATGCACTAGGTCTAACTTGTTTTCACCTGAGTTTTGCTTGCTTCTAAAAGAACTCCTTAGATGCTTTCCCGTAACACATTCCCTGCATATCATGTCAGCTGGTCTTGCAATGCTTGGAAGATCTCTAACTGCCTTGACATTGCTTATCTTTACTATATTATCAAAATTGATATGACAGAGTCTCTTGTGCCATAACCAACTGTCATCCACTTTTGCAACAAAACAAATTACGTCTAAATTGAGCTGGAAAACATTACCTTTTGTTTTGGATCTTGATACAATCATGTCTCCTTCTTTTTTGCTAATAATGCATTTGTTGTTTTTGAATTCCAAATGATAACCTTTGTCAAGTAGTTGTCCAACACTTAGTAAATTGTGATGTAATCCATCAACATACAGAACATCATCTGTCTTGTTCTTTCCATCCAAGGTGATGGATCCTCTGCCT
>MU225079.1:806414-862638 GCA_018584345.1 Thuja plicata
AAATCTAACCATACCACCTTTGTACTTGTCTAGATGAACAAATCTATCTTTATCACCTGTCATGTGATGAGAGCATCCGCTGTCAATGATCCAATCAGTTTTGATGTCTACTTTGGAAATTAGGGCTGACTCCTATGTTTCCTTTATATCTTCAATGTCCATATGCTCAATCACTTTTTCCATGTCTTTAAGGGAAATGAATCCAATTTCATATTCTCATGAATCTTCATCAGTTACACCTTCTTCAGCATGATAGCATTCCTTTCTGTATTTAGGTTTATAGTCAGATCTGAATTTCTTTACTCTTGTAGGACACTTGGATGCAAAGTGACTGATCTTGTTGCATGAAAAACATTTGAATGGAAGATGTCCTTCATATTTCCCTTTGATTTTCTTTTCTCTTCTAGCAATCATGGCAATGATTTCTTCTAGTTCTTCATCAACTTGTTCTTTCTCATTATTGCTAGAGATGTGAGATTTCTTACCATGAACTGAGGCTTTAAAAGTTGTTTCACATTTTGGTTTAGTCTTCAATCTTGATATCTCAAATGTAGAGATTTTACTAATCAAAGTCTCTCTCTTGAATTCTTGTGAAAATTGCATGGTTTCCTCTAGAATACTTATCTTGTTTTCATAGTTTGATGTTGAAGTAGTCAACAGCTTGTCCATTATATCTTCTTCTAATATTTCTCCACCATTGTTTCTGATTCCAGAGACTGCTTCATTTATCCTTTGATTGTAGGCTCTAATGTTCTCTTCAGGTGACATCTCAAGACTATTGTATTTCTTTTTCCATGTCTTCCTGCGTGTATTCTTTGCTTGAAAATATCCTTCAAACATGTCTTCTAAATACTTCCATATTGTGTATGCCTTGTCTAATTTCTTGATCTCAGAAAATTCACTGTTAGATAGTGCGCTTCTAAGGGCTTCTTTGGAAACTACATTAGCTATAAATGTATCCTTCTATTTTCTAGTATCATCATCTCTTCATAGATATTTTAAAGAGGGAATAACAACTTCTTGTGTTTCTATCTCAAAGATATCAAAACCAACACACTGAAATGTGTTATCATTTTTTTTTCCAATCCAGATAATTTTCTCCATAGAACTTAGGGCTTTCTTTTCTGAAGTAAGACATCTGATCTACCTTAAGCTATTAGGCTTCTTCTTTAAGGCACTTGGCTCTGATACCAATTGTTAGAATAGTCCCAAAGGGTAACTGAGAGGGGGGTGAATTAGTTATCAGCTTTTTTAATTATTTACTCTTATTAACTCTAGAATATAATAAAGTAAATGGAAATTTAGATAACACAAATAGACAACACCATAATTTGGTTACGGGGAAACCAAATGGTAAAAAACCTAGTGGGAATTAGTACCCACAATGAACTATACTTGTTTATATTAATCCCTGTTAGAAGATATTTCAACCCTATTAGGAGTTGTACTTTACAATGCAATAAGTATAGTGACCTGGTTAAGGGTCAGGCCCTATTAGGAGTCTTTTACAAATAATCTTGTTAGGGGTGGTGGACTCACTATCCAAAAATCTCACTGCTTTAATGGTGAAGGCTACAACCTTCTATAGAACATATATGCACTATATCTGATGATGAACTATAGAGTAGACCTGTTGTCTTGATCATTTCCAATGTATTGTAATCTTCTACTGCTTCTTCACATAGACCCTTGATGAATGAACCACAACTGATATTTTGCTCTATACATTTTCTTTATCTTTTCATATCATTCACACTTAGCATATCACAAATGACTTGCTATAAGTATCTTCCTCAAAGCATGAGATCATGGGACCTGTAAGACAACTCTTCATAACATCCTTGTCAGCTTTACTAATCACGCAAGTATAATTACAACCGCACAAATATAAACTGAATATATGTGACGCTTCACTAAGTCAGCCTCACCAAATTAACTCTAACTTTGCAATCTTCATGAAAGACATTTGGTGCCTTTAGATAAATATCATAAAATCATAAAAAATCATGAATATACACATGCATATCCTAAAGATAGGTGCAACTCAAGAACCAATACAATACATCGGCTCTGTATAGACAAACTCCAAAAACTGTAACTGCCACATAACAGAGTTACACAACACAACTGAAACTTCATATCTGAGTCTAGGTGTATGATCACAACATAATAAACATGTCTAAAACATAAACATAACCATGCAAGGCTTGATACCATCATTCTAATAAGTACATACAAAACACTGTTGTATATTATATGTTGTCATCAATGAAAAACATACAATCAACTAACTGCCAGAAGTAAATCTCCAACACATTCTTCTTTTAAGAAAACTGGCAATTTGTCCCACTACACAATCATATAATTTGATTCCTAGTCCACCTCAGTCCCATCCACCACCTTATTAGAGATCCAGACACCAAACCTATTAGCCTCCCTGTAACAATGTGAAATAGTGTATGATGAGAGCAGTGGAAGGAGCTTGACCACTTCTTGTAAAACATATTGTAGTTCCCAGTTTACTATGAGTTTTGACAATAAAGAGGAGATAATAAGGAGGGAATCACCTTCAATGTGTAAATTTGTTACTCCTAGATGGATTATCATTCTAACCCCACATAAGATAGCCCTAGCATCGGCCATGTTATTTGATCTGTCTGGAAGCCTACAGTGGGCAGCTACCATGATATATTTATCCACCCTCCTTAGTACAAAACCAACACCATATTTTTTGGGATTACCTTTACAAGTGCCATCAAAATTCATTTTAAGGTGATGAGAATCAGGGGGACTCCACTTGATGTCTTTTTTGACTTGTTGTTTACAAATTTTCCCAATAAGTACCCCTTTGAATGGAATAGCAATGTGTTTCCACTTATTAAGTATAGCATTATCAAAGGATGAAAAGGAGGATGAGAGTGCCTTAACCTTAGAGACATGTGCATTTACCATTTCTTACACATATTTCTCCACCACTATGCATACATGAGCCACCAAGGACCTCTATTTTCTAAAAATTATTTTGTTTCTCTCCCACCGTAAATAACACATGACTGCAGCTAGAATTACTCGCTAAATTACTAAAAAGAAAGATTCGTGATGTGGAAAAGGCCACTATTGAAGAATACCATTTAGTGTTTTGTGGAGGGGGCCTTGCCACCCAAGTTTATTCAATGACCATTTCCATATTTCTTGTACAAAATCACACCATGCCAGTAGATGATTGGAGTCCTCCAATACCTTACTACACAATAGGTAGGGGATGGTGTCAGTGATACCAAGATTCTTGAGATGTGTACTTGATAAAATCCTATCTTGAATGGTTAACCACAAACAGACCCCAATTTTGGGTAGAATTGTGTTATGCCAAGCAAACTTAAGAATGGGATTGGAATGATTGGAACTTGTGACCAAAGATTTGTATCCCTCTTTTACTGAATATCTACCTGAATTACTTTTGGTCTAGATCAACCTATCTGGATCACCATTAATAGACAAGATCCTTTGCTTAAGAATTCCCTCTAATTCCAATCTCTCAGATGAAGGGATCGGTAAAAGAGAGAAGTCCTTCCATTTGATTCCCCCATCTATGTAGGTAAAGTAATCAGCTACTTTCACCTCCCAGTACTGTTCCAAAATTATTCTAGCCTATTGGAGATTCAGAATAATGGATAGTCTAGGGAAACCATTCCATGAGTCTTGCCAAAATATGGTCCGATTTCCCAAATTGATTACCCAAGATAAATGGGGAAGGATGATACCTCTGCTTTTAACGATGAAATTCCACATGATTGACCTAGAGGGGGGATTTCTGATTGAAAAAATTCTAGGTGGATCTTTCAAATCAAGATATTTGACTCTAATGAGCTTTTCCTAGAGGCTACGTAGGCACTCATACATTTTCCATGATAGATTTTCACCTAGACTAAGATTTATCTCAAGGATTTTATGGAAGCCTAAACCCCCATTGTCTTTAGGTTTACAAAACAATTTCCAGGAAACCAGAGGTACCTTTTTCTTGTTGTCCATATTACCTTTCCTAATGAAATTCCTTAAACATTTCATTATACTTTTCATCACCCCCAGAGGAGCAAGGATAACTATGATAATATAGTTGAGAATAGAACCGAGGAGAAATTTGGCCAATAATATTCTGCCTACCAAAGAGAGCCACCTTTCTTTCCATGATCCAATTCTTTCTTTAATACTGGACAAGACTCCATCTCAAAATGCAATCTTGGCCTTTCCCTAGAAGAAAGGGATGCCAAGGTATTTACATGGAGTTTGTGAAATTGGAAACCCAAAGATCTACTGAATAACTCTACAATCTTTGGGATTAATGTTAAAAAGAAAGATTTTAGATTTGACCACATTTAATTTCTGCCCTGAAGCCTCACATTATTTTGACAATGTATTTTTTATAGCTCTAGATTCCTTTACATTCCCTTTTCCAACTAATAAAGAATCATCCACAAAAAGTGTATATGAGATTGCTAGATGAGATTGTCTGATACAAAGACCTTCCCATAAGCCCAAAGATATTTTGAAGGAAATAAGTTTGTTGAGCCCTTCAGCTAGAATAATAAAGAGAAAGGGAAAAAGGGAATCCCCCTATCTAATCCCTTGAGATGAAGAGAAGTAACCGTGTTGATTTCCATTAACCATAACAGATAAATTCGCTCCTGAAATGCAATACATGACCCATTTGATCCATTTTTTTTTATCAAAACCCATTTTTTCCATAACTAAGCTTAGAAATTTCTAGTTGACCCTGTCATATGCTTTAGTCATATCCAATTTGAGGATCATGGCCAAAAAACCTTCTTCCTTAATGGAAGGTAGCATGAGCTATTAGAGCCCCTTCTACACTGTCTTTTCCCAAAAAAAACCACCTTGATGTTCTGAGATGATTTTAGGAATCATTTTTCCTAACCGAGTGGTCATTGTCTTTGAGAATATTTTTTAAATGGAGTTGCATAAGGAGATTGGTCATAAGTCCACAAAGGAAGAGGGATGCTAACATTTGGGGATAATATTAATGGTTGTGTTATTGAAATTTTTGAACATACATGCATGTCTTCTTGAGTCTTCAACTACCTTAAGAATATCGGTGCCCATGAACTCCCAACATTTCTAACAAAAGAAATGATTCGAGCTCTCTGGCACTGGTGCCTTTTCTCCATTCATGGAAAAAACTAAGGACCTCACCTCTTCCAAGAAAAATGTAGTCATTAAAGCCTTGTTAACCACACCTGAGACAATATTAGTGATACAATTTATAATGTTGGGAACCTAGTAAGGTATTGTGTCTGCCTCTACTGATAAGAGATCAGGGGAAAATATAACTATTTTCAATTTTATATCCTTTTCTTTGGAAAGAGTAATGTCCATTCCCATCCTTAATTTGGAAAATTGAATTTTTATGTCTTTTTACTTTAGTTGACATGTGGAATAATGTGGTAATCATGTTGCCCTCCCTTAGCCACAACTACCTAGATCTTTGCCTCCAAAATATTTCCTCTCTGAGCAGCACTTCCTCTAATTGTTGGGTGAATAATTTATGGTTCTCATACACTTCTAATTTTAGACCTTGATTCAAAATAAACTCATTAATATCATCTAGTTTTCTTTGGAGATCTGATTTATGATTGAAGATATTCCCAAAAGATAATTTATTCCATTGTTTGATTCTCATTTTCATGAAAGCTGGATTTTTAGAAAGTTTTAACATAGACGAGCCTGCCACAAATGGGGTTTGAGACCGCCATGTTTGCAGCAAAGCTAAGAATTTAGTGTTCATAAACCACATTTTCTCTATTTTGAATTATGGACGTGGTCTACAGGCTGAAAGCTCGAGTTGAATTTCTACAGTGACTACTGAATGATCTGATCAAGTTAAGGAAAGAATAGAGGAAGGAAAGAAGCCATGTTCAAGCAACCAGATTGATTTCACCAAAAATTTGTCTAGTCTAGCTCCAACGAATTGCATACCTTTACGCTTACTGGACCAAGAAATTTTTCCATTTGAAGGGACACAATCCAATAACTTTCTACCTTCAATGAATTCCTAAAAATCATCTATTACTTTGGGGGACAGAATTGATGAAATTAATTTTTCATTAGTATACAAACAACACTTTCTGTAATCCTACACCAAAAGACAGGAAAGAGAAAACCAAAGATCAAATTAGGAGATCACCAAAAATGACTAAGTATAGAGAGAACTGATGACACAAGTCAATGTGTAAACTGAGAATTGCAAAGCAGAAAGATAAAGTGGAACCCGACAGAGGGACCCAAAATGCAAGTTAGAGTGCAGACCGACAAGATAGACATAGTGCAACTGACAATAAAAACTGAAGGACAGTCAAGCATGATCGATAGATAGAACTGAAAGTCATTTGCAGCCCACAAAAATTGGATCTGACTTCCATGTCAGGTAAAGCAAGTGTATTCTATTTATAGGATATTTAATTGTTTTAAATCCATTTCTTTAGGTTTAACCCTATCCTAAGGGATGATGGTGATTGACCAAGGAGTAGCGTCTGGAGGCACAAATTTGAATTTGGCACTGGGCAGGAAACCTTTTGGCTTGGGACAGAGTGATCACGGCACCTACCAAGGTCAAGGCAAGGACCAAGGCACTGAGGACCTAACAGATGAAGGGGTCCCACGGATACTGCAGCTAGATCCAGGAGAAACAAAAGGCTCTACCCCGTAAATGAGAGATACAAGTGCTACAAGGGCCCTACTAGGGTGGTGGAAAAACCTTTTTGGGGTCAAACCTTCTGGTAAGTCTCCCTTCCCAATTATTAAGAATGTATCAAACAAAAAAATGGGGATCTATGCTTTAGAACTGCCTTATGAGCTTATTGATCATAATATTTTGAGTATGGCTACTAATTTGGTGGGCAATTTCATAGGATCCAAACCCAATATTGATATAGTCAGAGCCTTTGTTAAAAAAAAATGGGATCTAAAAGGTCAAGTTGTGGTTTCGGCTATGGAAAAAGGATTCATGTATTTTGAGTTCTCCTATCAAGAAGATCTATCCAAAATCCTCTGTACTGGGAATTGGTCAATGGGTAGATCCACCCTAATTCTGCAAAAATGGACCTCTACAATGATTTCTTGACCCAAGCTCTAGTCTGGGTGTGACTTCCTAAACTGCCATTGGAGTATTGGCATGAGGATGTGTTTGAGGGTATTTCCAGATCCTTCGGGGAGCTGCTATCTATTGATCTAGTAATGGCAGCAAAGAAGTGACTCACATATGCAAGGATTTGAATTGGGGTTTACATAGGTCAAGATATGCCAGAAACTATTGTTTTCCAATCCATATTGGGAAAACATGTGCAACTAATTGAGTATGAGAGCATCCCTTTTGCCTGCTTCCATTGTAAGAAAGTTGGACACAAATCTAATTGATGCCCACTTGTCATTGCAAAGGAAAAAACTTGAAAGGAGAAAATCAAACTTGGAAAAAGGCTGGATCAACAATCTTCAAACAAGGACCTCTTACACACCAAAAAGGTCTAGAAAGACAAAATCCCAAGTGAAATGATGCTAAAAAAGCAAAACCCTCAAGGGGAACTGACTCCTGATAGCCGGGTTTGGCAATCAGAGAAACTGGCTTCTAAAGGGTCCATATGAATGGAGGGGGAACCACTTGCCCATCCAGGTAATGGTAGGGAGTGCGAAGGAGTATTATTTAGCCCAACACATCTAGGGGATGAAAAGGGGACGGGTGAAAAGGGAGGTAGGGAGAACATAGAAGAGGGCGAGATTATTGTTGAGGCTAGCTTTGACCTCTCTCTTGTCCAAGATTCACAAGAAGAAGGGCAGCACAAGAAGGGATAGGGCCCATCACTCTCCCAGGAATCAAATGTTTGTAGAAGTGATAACTTTTCACCAGGGAAGATTAGTCATTTTTTGTAAATGGTTTCTTCCTCTACTCCGGGACAAATCTCAAGAATGGAAGCCCTTTTTGATAGCTACAAAGATGCATCCAATGACAATGTGGGAGCATGGATAATAGTGAAAAAGAAAAATAGCATGGATCCATCTTTGGCCTCTCCTACAACAGCAAGAAGTAGGGCTAAAGTAGACACAGGAAGCAAGTATAACACACCTGACAGGAAGAGTATAAATCAAATCAGAAAGGAAGAAGTAAAAAGAAATATCGCGGATGGTTACTAGTGGACCATCCAAAAGTCTCTTAAGAAATCATGAAGGTCATATCTTGGAACATCCATGGGCTAAATGGAGTCCACAAACAAGAAATAATTAGAAATATGATTAGAGACCATAGACCAGACATTTTTTTTTATTCAAGAGACAAAAATGAAAAAGGATAAAGTAGCAGGCATCTCCTTTGGAAAAGGTCTAAGGACTGCTGCAACTGACTCAGATGGAGCCTCTGGAGGCCTTCTAGTGCTTTGGAAGGAAAACCTCAATGCTCAAATTAGTTGGAATGAGGGAAACATATTACTTATACATTTCAATAACCCAATAGATCAGGAGGGATGGGCTATAATGAACATTTATGTGCCAAACACAAAGAATTGTAGGCTTTCCTCCTGGGACCAGATATGAACTCTTTTTTCCAAAGTTAATGAGCCAAAAGCCATCATCATGGGGGATTTCAATACTCCTTTTCTAGTATCTGAGAAATTTGGTGGTCTACCACCTGACCTAGAGAGCAGGAAGCACCTTGCTAGTTTGATCAATGATTTGGCTCTTGTTGATGTGGATTTAGGTGCGGGAAACTTCACTTGGTCAAATAGAAGAATGGGATCAGAGTGCATTTAGGTTCACCTTGAAAAAGCCCTCATTTCTCTAGATTGGATGCAATAGTATCATTGTCACCTTTCTTCCTTGGCAAGATTTGGTTCGAACCACTCTCTGATTTCTCTCAATTTGGCTAATCACAATAGGAAAAAGGCTTTCCCCTTTAGATTTGAGAGGATGTGGACAACCCACCCCAACCTCCTCAGTAAGATTAAGGAGTGGTGGTGTATTGATGTGGATGGGATGATGATGTATAGGGTGGCTAAGAAGATTAAGAACATTAAAATGGAGATTAGAAAATGGAACAAAAGAGACTTTGGAAATATCTTTTAGACAAAAGATAGGATCAAGTCAGAGCTTGCAGAGATTCAAGAAGAGATCCAAAACCATGGTTATGATGATGATAGAATCAGTGCTGAAAAATCCATTTTGGTTGATCTTCACAACATTGTAAGTAAAGAGGAGATGTTTTGGAGGCAAAGGTCAAGATCAGTGTGGTTGAATGAGGGGGACAAAAACTCTTAGTTTTTTCACCTATCCACTATGAAACACCGGATAGCTAATATAATCAGGGCCATTGAAAAAGGGGATCTTACTTTGGAGGAAGACAAGGAGATTGCAAATGAGGCCATTTGGTACTTCACTCAAATCCTTTCTAAAGAGAAAAACCTCAGTGAGGATGACCAGGAGGTTATTCTTCAATCTCCTCCTAAGGTGGTCTCAGAAAGCCAGAATAAGATCATGTTGGTGATCCTGGATCAGGAAGAAATTCATAAAGTTGTTCTTTCTTTACTCGTGAAAAAAGCCCTGGGTCCAGATGGTTTCCCTTCTTTCTTCTTCTAGCTATACTGGGATGTTATCAAAGATGACATTGTTAAAGCAGTCCAGGAATTTTTTGGAGCCAAGAGCCTTCTTAAAGAGATCAATGCCACTTTTCTTGTCCTCATCCCAAAAATTCTAGGTGTGGATTCTTTTGATTGTTTCAGGCCCATTAGTCTGTGTAACTCTTTTTATAAGATTATCTCTAAAGTCTTGACCCTTAGACTACTTAAAATCCTCCCAGTTCTTATTGCCCCCCAACAATTGGGCTTTGTCCCTGGAAGATAAATTTTGGACTCAATCATGGCAGTGCATGAGGTGATTCATTCATTGGAAGAGGGCAATCAAGAAGGTTTCCTACTTAAACTGGACCTCTCCAAGGCTTATGACAGGGTCGACTAGTCCTTCCTGAGTAACATCATGGGGGATTTTGGTTTCAATGACAAGGTCTTAAAGATTATTTCTTAGTTGGTTTCCACCCCTTCTTTTACTATTCTGGTTAATGACTCTCCCTCAGACTTCTTCAAATCCTCTAGGGGCTTCTGGCAAGGGGACCCCCTCTCTTCGATCCTCTTCATCATTTTAGAAGAATTCTTGGGAAGGATTATTCATGATCATAGGGGAAGGGGGCTAATCTGTAGGCTTCAACCCTCTTCAGGCCCCTTCACCTTTACTCACTAGCAATTTGTAGACGATACCATTCTGGGTGGTGAGTCTTCAGTGAAGGAAGCTATAAATGTCAAGAATATTCTTAATTCTTACTCCAATGCTATGAGTCAGCTTATCAACTAGAACAAGAGCTTAGTGTTCTTCATCAACACTCCCATGGACAGACAGAGGAGAATGTCTAGTATTCTGGGTTGTGGAATTGGCTCCTTTCTAGCCTCTTATTTAGGCCTTCTGCTTGGAACCAAACCCCCTGAGGCCTTTTGGGGAGGCCTTATTGGTAGATTCAATAGGAAATTGGTGGGCTAGAAGGGTATCACCCTGAGTCGGGCTAGGAAAGTTACAATAATTCAATCTACTCTTTAGAACCTTCCTACTTATGCACTGAGTCTCTTCTCAATCCCTGCTAAGGTGGCAGACTCATTGGAAGCCATCCAGAGAAATTTCTTATGGGTTGACAAAGATGGAAAAAATAAATACCCTCTTGTGGCTTGGGACACTATATGCAAGCCAAAAAAACATGGAGGCCTAGGTATCAAGAAGCTAAAGCAGTTCAACAAAGCTTTGCAAGCTAAATAGATTTGGAGAATCTTCAACTCTATAGGGGAATAGAGGGACATTATGAAGGATAAATATGCAGCTAACTTAACCTCCAAACAATTCATTAGCAAATACTTGGACCTAAAGGGATCTCACATATGGAATGGCATTCTGAGGACTAAAGGTATAGTGACTGCAAAACAAGATGGAAATTTGGTAATGGTAAGGATGTTAACTTTTGGCATGATGATTGGCTCAGACAGGGTCCTTTATGGAATTCAGAACCATACAAAAGATGGGCTGAACATTGCATTGAAAGATTTGGTAGCAGAGTCAATGACTATAGAACTAACAATGGGTGGGTCAATCTTACTGAGGTCTCACTGGACCTTAAACCTCTTATGGTCTATCTGGGCCACACACCCCTCTCTCTCAATGAAGATGTTCTAGTTTGGGGGGAATCTACTGATGGAAACTATATAATGGCTTCAGGATATGATACTATGCATCATGTTGATTCTATCCTGATTTGGGCCAAAGCCTGGTTTCCTGGTATCATCCTTAAGGTTAGCATCTTTTTCTAGACTTTGCTCCAAAATTGTATTTTGACTATGGATAACCTTATAAAATGGGGGCATTTCATTCCTAATAGATGCATCCTCTGTAAGATTCAAAGTGAAAATGTGGACCACTTATTTATCCACTATGATTTCACTAGGAAGATATGGCATCATTTCCTATCTTTTTTTGAGACATCCTGGTGTTTCCCTAATACTACTCTTGAGCTCTTTGACCGATGGAATCAAGGGGGAGCAGTCATCATCTTTGGTCTTGGCCTATAAAACACATCTGTTGGGGGTTGTGGAAGGAGAAAAACAATAGGATCTTTAGGGAAAAGGTTACCCCATCTAAGGTTGTAGCCCAGAATATAGCAAATGCCCTTTTGAAAAACTACACCAATTGCAAAGGTATCACCTCTTTTCATAGTAATGGGCCCAATAACACCAATAAAAGGCTAGGTTGCAGATGGACATTACCACCAGAAGGGTGGTTCAAATCTAATTTTGACAGGACAGAAAAGGGTAACCTTGGGATGGCAGGGGTGGGAGAATCATAAGGAACTCACATGGCAAAGGCATTGCTACTATTTCAGCCCCCCGGGATCACAAACTAACCACTATGCAGAGGCAAGTATGGCACATCACACTCTAAAGCTCACCCAGGAAATGAAAATCAAGAACTTATGGGTAGAAGGGGATTCAAAGAATATTATGGACTGCCTAAATGAAAAGACTAGGCCTTCGTGGACCATTTAGAATATAATAAGGGAATGCAGACAAATCCAAAATTCTTTTGATCAAGTCCATGTGGCACACGACTACCGAGAAGCCAACCAGGTGGTAGATAGGCTGGAAAATATGGGAGTCAAGAATGAAGAAGTGAAGAAATGATATGATGGGAATAATTTGCCACTAGAAATTGTTAACATCATTGAAAGTGATCGGGTTCTGGGCAGACTCGGAGTTATTAAAAGCTAATTATGAAGAGTTATGACAGATGGAGAAAGAATCCCCGTATGATGTGCAAGTATGTGAGACATGATGGGATAATTAGTTTATGGCCCCATCAGCACACTTGGAGGCATATAATTAATTATAGCATTTATGAGGCAAAAAGAAGTCTCTCAAAACTCCAAATCAATTTCATTATGAAACAGAGGGCTCTAAGTGAGAAGTTCACCAAAAATAGATGAAACGGGGAATTTGCAAAAATGGTGGGAGAAAGGCATAGGAGAGAGCCAGAGAGAGAAACAAAAAAATGGTGTCAGAGATAAAAGGTTTGGGATATCTTGAAAAAGGGTGAAGTGACCACTTACATTGAACACCTTCATGGGTGGAAGGCCTCTGTTACAAAGATGATGGTCAATAGCTAGAAAGAAGAGAAGGTGAAAATTGATGGGGTTACTTTCATGGTGACTGAGGAAATAATTTCAGTGGTGACTGGCATTCCCATCATAGGGAAGAAATTTTATAGGCACAAGAAGTTTCTAGCCAAGCTTTGACAGATTTCGTTAAAAATGAAGCTGAAAAGCGTGCTTTGGTAAAGAAGGGCAAGTTTGGGAGAAGATAGAAAAATGAAACAAGGTGAAAAGAAGGGGAAGAAGGATAAAAAGAGGAAGATCAAAATCAAAATGCCAACTCAGAATGAGGAGGAAAGCTCAGGGAAGAGGGTTACGAGATTTAAAAGAGGGAATCAGATAAAGGTGGAAACCCAGGAGGAGAAGTAGGCTAGCGAGGAAAAAACACAAGAGGAGAGAGCTGAGGAAGAGGAGAGTCAGGGAAAGGAGAATGAAGCGGATGTTAATAGCCAAGGTTTTGCAGAGTATGGAGAAGATCATTACACCTATAGTATTACAGGCAAACACAAAAAGGTCATCTGGAGAAACTTTGACACAGTCTCTGCAAAAATGGGAATAAAGCAAGAAATGGTCAGGACATTGGTTAAGGAGAACAAGGAGGGTAGAATTTAGATGGAAGAGCTTATTGATCCTGTTCTAGTGATTTTCAACAAAAATGCAAGGGAAGACCCCCAAATGGATGTGTTAAACAATGCAAAAAATAGTGTCATTGACAACTATAGATCAACAAAATGGACCTACTATGAAATATATGACCTAAAAAAAAGGATGGATAGGATGGAGAAAGAAAGAATAATCAACAACAACAAGAATATTGTGGAGGATAGGGAGCTAGACATCAGAGTGACTGAGCTGAAGTATAGGGTCGATGGCATTGAAGCCTCAATGGTTAAAATTGTTGAGAAAAGTTACAACATACTTAAATCCTCAAATGATAACATCAAGGTAATCATTGACAAGTTTCAAGAACAAGGAGGAAACAAAGAGGATCGGCTATTGCACGGTGACATGGAGAAACTTCCTGAAGAAGAAAATAAGAAGGGAGCAAGAGAGGAAGCTGAGCAGATGGAAAACTAGGAAGCTGACAAAGAGTTGGCTGAGCTTAGAGAAGCTATAGGGAGAATGACCGAGCTGGAGATATGGGTAGCTAAGATTCTCAGAGACATAGCCTAAATTGTACCCCTGGTTTTTTGGTCGTGGCTTTATTGGGTGTGCATCCTAGCTTTTTGTTGTTTGGGGCTGTTTTGTTAGGTCTGCCTACTTTTTGTTGGTTGTTACATAATGCTTATATGCTTTAGTATCTTTTCTATATTCTGTAGGGTTTCAGGAACCCATCAAAACCTATTCTCCTTAATCAAAAATGTTAATGTAAGTGTTTTAATCGGTCCAACTAATTTAAAACACATAGACTAGGAAATCTAGGTGTAAGTTGTAAACTTGATCTTAGAGTTAACATAATTTTTATCACAACTCAATAAAGTCAATCCATCTATAAATAGATGATGTAATCATTCATTATACTATGTGTGTGAGAAGGAAAAAGAGAGAGGATAAAAAAATGAGCACATTTATGGATTGAATTGAGAGTTTCAAGAACCAAAATAGAAAAAGAAGAATTTGGTTAGCAGAACCAAGAATAGAGGAAACTGATAATCAGAGGTATTATTCAATCATGGTCAAGGTGATATTATTTTTATGTAAACTAAATAGGATCTGTATTAGCAATGGGAGATTTCATTTACCAGTTCAATTTGTAATTTTCTATCATTCTAAAAAGTGGAGCAAAGTGTAAAAATCCTTTCAAGGAAGGTGGACTTAACAGTCCTATTGTAAATCTCTTAATCGAGTGCACACTTCATTAGTGTTGCTAAAGCTCTTAATAGAGTAGACTTTAACAGGTCTCCACTTTAATACTCCTAATAGGGTAGATCATCAGAAGTGATCAATTGTAAGCCTTTATTGGCTCCCTTCCAATCTGCAGATAGTGAAGTTTTGTGGGTACCATCCCCACCGCAGATTTTACTTCCTAACAAGACTTTTCTGCAATATCATATCTTGTGTTAGGTGTCAATTATGTTCATGAATGTTTCTATGAATGATTCACATGTTTATTAATGTTATTAATTTATATAACTCACACCAAGATAGTTTAGATCAGATTGAATGGTCATGCAATTGATTACAAAGGTTAATTCATTAAAGGATAAAAAAAGCTTTAGAGGTACCGATTCACCCCTCCCCTCTTAGTACATACTTCTCATTAATCCCAACAATTGGTATCAGAGCTAAGTCTCTTCTTCGAAAGATCATACAATGGAGACATACAAACTTGATAAAAATATTGAGAATAAAAAGCTTGAAATTCTGATGTTCTATGAACTGTATAAAGAAGCTAGAATCAACATGAGATAGTGTCTTGATAAAAGAAAAAATATGGCATCTCGCAGTAATGAAAAAGATTATCAAGAAGAAGAGATTCTAGATTTCTTTGATTCTTCAAGATCAGCTACCAACAAAGCATCAGATACATCAGAAGAAAGTAGCCTAACTGAAATCAATCTACATCTAGCTAGACAAGTTAAATCTCTGCAAATTGGTCAAGAGACACAGATGGTAAGGATGAATGATGTCATGAACAATACTAGATAGGCTGAACAAAAAATAACACTAGCTATTTGATAGAAGAAAGATCACAGAAAGGCTAAAAGAAAAGGAGACTAAAATAAAGAGACTTATAGAGCATCACCATGAGATAAAAAATCATATTATTCTTATGAGTCAAGAGGCAAACAGAATAAATGTTGAACTCATTGAAAGAATAGAAGCTATTGGTGAACTAAGGGATGAGAATGAAAATTTAAAGCATGAATTAAGAATGCAGCAATAGCATAATGAAATTATCAAAAATTTTGAAGAAAGAAATAAAAGAATGGATGATTTTCTTGAGGGACAACGAAGATTCAATAACAACAATAGTCTAGGCTTTACCAAAAAATGGAGAATCATAAAATCATTCCAATCCAAAGAATGTCTACGAAAATCCAAGACCAAGAAATCTTACATGCAATCACTGTGGAAAGCAAGGCCACACATCAAATGTATGTAGAGGCAAAATGAAAGGTATTCCTAAATCTTCATCTTCATTCATAAGATTTTGTTATAAATGTAACAAGAAAGGACATAAAGCATATGAATGTAAGTCTAAGATGGATCGACCAAAGAAGGAAACCTACATGGACAAATACTGTCCTACATGCAAAATGAATGGGCACACAAGTCTTGAATGCTGGAAAAATAAAAGGCAAGCATGGAAGCCTAAAGGTCAAGAAACTCCCTATCAAATGAAGAATGTCAGTAATCAATATGTATGGGACTACAATACTTGGAAAAACTATACAGCATGTGGAAGATATGGTCACATTGCTACAAACTATATGAGACTATGGAATAGAAATTATAGAGGCTAGACTAATCCCGGAATGACATGCTTACACTGTCATAAAGTTGGTCATCTCAAGAAAGACTATAGACACTGAATGACAAAGACAAGCACATATCCTAATGGAAACACCATTAAAGATATCCAGAGGGCTAGAGACAAAATGTGGAGAAAAGTGTCAATCAATGATGAATCTGGAACAAGCAATGCAAATGGTGACACCCCATCCAATGGATCTGGTGACATCACCAACCCCACCTAAGCACAACAAGTATGGAATTGCATTAACCCCAAGCTATTACTCTACATCAGTTCCATAATATGTTGAAATAATTCCAAATTAGCATAAGAAAGATGCATCATGGTTGTACTTGTTGAAATATGTGATAACTATGCTTTCGGGCATATATACCAAAACCCATCGGTATATACTCAAAATTAAGACTGCCTACATTTACCAAGAAGTGTCGGTTAAAAGCATAAGTTGCTAGTATAGACTGAGCCTTGTTGGTAAACAAGCACATGAACAAGCTGTCAGTGTTACCGAAACTTGTAGGTAAAAGCAAAGTGAACATTGACTGCTCTGAAATATTTTAATTGTCACCGATGGAAGTAAAGTCTTCACCGACAAACTCATTCTTTATACACCGACAAGCTAGTGAGAATTTATGACATGTGCTTTAGGGAAATGGCTATAAATAGGGTATCAAAATGACTCATTTGTCATGACACCCAGAGAAGAGTGAGCGAAGGCAATTTTTGAGAAGAAAGAAACCAAGCTACAGAGAGATCATGACTTGACCTCCAACACTCCAAAGCAGTTTAGAGATCTTTGCAAACACAAATAGTAAGTTCTTCGAGACTGACAACTTTGTTTTTACACATTACGTAGAATCCCTAATTTTTTGAAAATGGCATCGACTTCACGAACCATGAAATCTAAGAATGAAAAGAAAGATGAGTTCAAAATCATCAAGGACATGGCATCTAAGGAACCTAATTATAAGATCCATCTGGAGGTTGCCTCACAACCCAATGATGCTGGTGCATTTTCACACATTCCAGGTAGGGTTTTGTTGGTTGAACACATTCGATCCTTCATACAATGCAAGATTGTAGAGGTTGGAATGTCATAGGTAGAAGAATCTTACAAGAAGCTTTGTAATGATGATGGAACACTTAAGGAAGAGCACAAACCCATTGAGGTTAAAGGGTTGACCAATGCCCTAATATTTTTGAAGGTCTTCAAAACCAATTGGATTTGGTTAGAATTGAGCAGAATGCATAACAAAAAGTTATGGTTGGATGAACCAAAGGAAATAACCCGAGATGTCATCCATGCAGTCACTGGTTAACCTGTAACCAATAAAGTAAAGGCACTGAAGCATCCACCAAGGGAAGAGACCAAAAAGATGATAGGAGCCAAATGGGATGGCCATGGATTGAAAGTAACAACAATAAATGATGATGAGATTAAGTTTGGTGCATGTTTTTTGGGTTACAAATTCTTCCAGGCAAACAGATTAAACAACATAGCATTAGGTGTAGTGGACACAACCTACAAAATTGTGAAGAAGGGTACATAGTTGGAATTATTCAAGCAACTCCTAGATTAGTTAAAGGACAACCTAAAGATAATCAGGAACTTTAATTCAAATACTTGTAATTTTGGCTCACTAATCATGTGTATCTTATTTTATTTTCAAGAAAAGTTCCCATCTGTAGGAGATGTAAAATGGGATAGCACCAAACCAGTCACCATGCAAATCAGTGAGCACATAGCTGCACTAGGAGATAACTTTGAAATAGTCATGGATGATGTAGACCTTATGGAAATACATATTGTCAATTAGTGTCAAAACACTTAAGACATTATGAGTCACCCGAGTGACAGTTATGAGGCTGACATAGT
The DNA here is from genome assembly GCA_018584345.1 of Thuja plicata. Lineage (NCBI taxonomy): Eukaryota > Viridiplantae > Streptophyta > Pinopsida > Cupressales > Cupressaceae > Thuja > Thuja plicata. Next base: position 824,499 of record MU225079.1, read on the forward strand.
ATATATTGTTATATATTATTTTGTAATTGCAAGTTGACTTTCAGTTTTGTGTATTCTCATATGATATATATACAAGATAACTTGTTTTATTAAGTATGTAGCAAGTTTTGTAAGATGAATATATGTGCAGAAGACATACAAAAATAGATTAACTAAGTGTAGAAGTATTTTGGATAGCGGAGACTTATCTATCACCATTAGGTGATCAATTATATTCAAAGGATCATTATCAGCAATTACGGTTGCATGAAGCAAATCAACAACTGATTCATTCTCATAGGTGGATCAACAAAATCCTTTAACAAGGTGGACCTAATAGTCCTTTCTCTAAATATCTTAACATAGTTGCACTACATTTTGTATTGTAATAAATCCTTTAACAAGGTGGACCTAACAAGTGTTTTGTATGCTCCTAACAGGGCAGACCATCAAAAGTGGTCGGTGTAAGCTTTAACTGGCTAAATTTATACTGCATTACTAAATATTGTGGGTATCATCCCCACCCTAGTTTTACTTTCTTTGGAAGGTTTCTGGGTAACCAAATAATGTGTTATGAGTTATGTGTTCTTTACTTTTTGTTCCATGCATGTTATCATTCAAGTTAATTATGGATAAATTTTTATTGGTTCTTGATTCACCCCCCCCCCCCTCTTAGTCACTGGGAAAACTATATATTTCCAACAATTGGTATCAGAATAGTGGTTCCCTTATCAGAAGTTTGATAGCTTGAGAAAAGATCAGAAAGGATGGAAAACTATAGACTAGAGAAAGCCATTGAGAATGAGAAGATAGATCTTAATGTATCCATGGATCAGGTTAAGAAACTAAAGGAGTAGCTCTCTCTCTCTCTCTCTCTCTCTCTCTCTAAAATGAAGAAAATAACAAGTAGTACAGATTAATGATAAGAAATATATAGAAGAAAGTATTGAATAAATATGCAAAGATAGAAGCTAAGAAGAAGCTGATGCAACCATTGAAGACCTACTTGCAAAGAATCTCAATTTACATGAAGAAATAAGAAAAATGAAAAGAGAACAAGAAATCCATTCAATCAAGATATGTGAAGTCATAGAATAGAAGAACAAAGTAGAAGATAACAAGAAAATAGCACAAGAAGACAAAAATTTTATGAATACAAAGCTAGAAGAAAAAGACAATAAAATCCATCACTTGTCTATTCAGCAAACTGATTTTGTAAATCAACTCAATAATGCAAAACAAGAAGTTATCAATTTGAGGATAGAAAATGATAGACTACAAACTAAACTCAATACTAAAAAACAATCAAATGAAAATATTTCACAAACAAGCATAGATTAGACAATAGAATTTAGACATAATGGACATACTAGATTAGGTTATACTAAACAAGGTGAAACCTCTCAACAAGGAGCAAAAATAAATAGCAAGCCTTCATGCAATCATTGTGGAAAGTTAGGACACACATCAAATAAATTTTGGAGCAATAGAAAGTCAAGATTCAATGTAAAATGTTATAGTTGCAACAAACATGGACATAGAGCAATTGAATGCAAAGAGAAAACCAAGTTTGAAGAGAAATGCTACAAGTGTAACAAACAAGGTCACAAATCCTCTGAGTGCAAAACAAAGAACTGGAATCCCGCTGAACAATTGGCTAAAGCAATTTTTGGTTGGGATTACAACGCATGGTACAGATGTTTTCACTATGGTGAAAATGGGCACATTGGTTCAAACTGTGTAAAGACTCATTTCAGAAAAAGAGATCCTACCAAGAGTGCTATGTATGCAAGCAACTCAGACATCTAAGTAGAAAATGTATGAACAGAGAAAAGGTTGATACTGGCTTTGAGAATGGGAAAGCTAAAGTCTCTGAAATCAGAACATAGATGAGCAAGCAATGGGTAAGAAAGTCTTCTAACAATTCAGACCAAAACAATGAAGGATCTACTAACACCCAGAACAACGAATTGGGTGGATCTACTATTACAGAATAAATTCAAGGAGATGACTAGAACTATGAAATTCAAGATGTAATACATCAGTTCTAGATAAGATAGCAGCCAAAATCTGCATATTGATGCATATAGGACATATCATAAGTACTACCCAAGTCAAATTACAAGTTACACATGAGCAACTCTGGCTTACCCAAGCGGAGTCAGGCCATATTGGTAATTGTAAAGAATAGCTACACCTGAGCTTCCCAGTAAATCTTGGTTACACCTGAGCTACGCTGACTACTTTGTAGGGAGCATTTAATTTTTTACCCTAATAGTTAAAACTCTTATAAATGAAGAGTTAAGAAGGTCATTATGCACAAAGAGTCAATTCAAAAAGCATTCAGAGCACTTGGCAACAAAGAGCAATTTTGTACTCCAGAGCAAAGTTTGAGAAATTTGTCTAAACAAGATATGGCATCCACTTCCAGTAGCAAGGAGAAAAAGGTTTTGGAGATGTTGGTGAGGAATATATTTTTTGATCCTCCCATGTTCAAATTGTATCCTACAATTGTTGAAGAAGTAGACCCGATGGGAGATCAGTCTTTGATTCCTCTAAGGGTACTATTTGTAAATGAAATTCATAGTTTTTATCACTGCAAGCTATAGGAACTTGGAAATGTGGAAATGAACGAAGCATTTGATGCATTATGTGAGGATGGGAACTTGAAGCCTGAGAACAAACATGTTGAGACCAATGATTTAACGCACATCATGCATATGCCAAAGAACTTCTAGGTGAAATGGGTTAGTTATGTTCTCAGTCGTGTTCATAACATGAAAATATGGTTGGATAAACTAGTAGAGATTACAAAGCAAATGATACACCATATCATTGGATTTCCCATGCTTGACAAGCCTAAGGCCACCAAAACCCTAAATAGGGATGATTTGGGAAAAGTGACTCTTGCCAAGTGGGGCGGTAGAGGAATGAGACTGAATGGAGTAATTGATAATGAATTAAAGTTTGGCATCCATGTAATTCCTCACAAAATATAGACCTCCAGCCAACCCAACAATGTTCCGTGTGAAGCTCTTGACCTAGCCTACAAATTTGTAAAGAAGAACATGGTATTTGATCTTGCAGAACTTCAACTCATCCAATTGGGAAAGAATATGGAGAGAATCTGGGTATCAAAGACTAATTATTGTAAGTTTAGTTCACTCTTGATCTATATACTATTTTATGTTGAAATTTTCTTTCCTTATAAGGGTAAAGTAGTATGGAAGAAGGATAGACCAATCATATACCAAATCAATGATTATATAGTAGAATTAGGAGATAATTTTGATAGTATCATGGATGGGTACTTTGAAAACTTCAAACAAAGAATGTAGAGTAGATATAGAATCCCCAAGAAACTATTTGAGGACTATAAAGATGATATTTGTTTCCTAGTCGACTGTGACAAAGTCTATTTTTGAGCTGTGAGACCTAGGACTACATGAGTGAAGCCTCTCTCCTATGAGGTCAATATAGATGATACTAAGGACATCATAGAAGCTCTTGTTAATGAACCTATTAATCCAAAGGCACCTTAATTTGGAACATATGAGGAAGAAAAAGATAGGATTTCCATAGAAATTGAAATCCCTAAGATATTGAAAAGAGGAGTGAAAAGGATTAACAAGTTTCAGAAAAAGTATGGCAAGACCTTGGACTCCCCTACCCCCACTGAAGAGGAATATGTTGAAATAGAGGATATCCAATCAGAGGAAGAAACTAAAGTAGAACCTCCTCAGAAGAAGAGGAAGGCAGAAACTAAATAGAAAAAGGCCCCTACCCCTGTTCTCACATAGAGAAAGTCACAAAGAAAACTTAATTTGGGTAAAAATAGTGATGATGAAGAAAAACAAGATGATACTGTGGTTTTCAAGAAACAACCACCTGCACTTGAGCAGAAGATTAAGGAATTTAAAAAAGGTAGATAAATGAGCTCTATAAAATCACTCAACTACTCCTCTAGATCAAAAGGAGAAAAGAAGCAATTGTTGAGAAGATGGCCAAATGGAAATATGACCCTTCCGAGTTTAGAAGTTACATGATTGAAGATTTATAAAAGGAAATCTATGTCCCCTGGTCAAATGAAGTAGGAATGGAAAAGGATATAAAGGAAGAGACACTTAAGAAAGTTATGCCCGCAATGAAGGGCAAAGAAATCAAGGAAACTCTAAAAAGTATGAAAATAATCATACACCAATTCAAAACATTTTAGATTTTGAACAAGAACATTGAAGATGTAGTGAAGTGAGCCACATTAGTGTGGAAAACAATCTTTGAGCAGAAAATTGATGATGATAAAACATAGATCCTGAGTACAGATCAGATGGATGATGCTCTACCCAAGGTATAGACTATTGAAGAGTCAGATGTTGAACATATAACAGTTGAGGTAATGGCATCATTTCCCCAATCTCCAAATTAGAAAAGCATACCTCTAAGCAAAGACAAGACTAAAGAACCATTAGACCAAGTAGAAACCAAGCAACAGGCTCCAATTAATACTGAGACAAGCATGCTTGAGTCTCAGAAGGATAAGGTAAATGTCTCTACTACCAGTATTGATTCATCAGTTCACATTAGTCCAACAATTGGTACACCATCATTTGATGCAGTAAAGGTCAATGACCTAGTGGGACTAAACATTGATAGCAAGGTTGAGGAAAGTAAAAGAAAGGAACTTATTCCTTCCCTGAGTCCCAAGGTAAAGGGAAAAGAAAAGTTAATAAAAACTTGTGAGATTGATCTTGATGAAGAGATTGTCATTCCAAACTGGGATCAATATAATCTCTCTGAAGAGAAAATGGAAATTTTGGGTGAGCTATGGATGAAAAGAGATACACAGCAAAAGCTCAGAAAGGAAAAAAAGAGGAATAAGGTACTCACAAACATCAAAAGCATATTTGTTGATGCTTTACAGATTGAGGTAAATGAGACTAAAACAATATTGTATCAACTTTTTGACACTATCCAAAAGTTCAATATGGACATGAATGGTCAAGAGAAGCTACAAGAGAAGGAAGAGAAGAAATTTGAGAACAAGGTTCTTCAAAGCATTGCAAAGAAGATTGCAATTGATCAGGTGCAACTAACAAACACCATCAACACTCTTGAAACTGCTATAGACAAAGTGGTAGAATTATTTGTAAAGTTGAGTGATTGCTCCAAAATTACCACTCTAATCAAAGATAAGTTAGCAAAGGTTGACAGTGACATGAAGGAGAGTGCAAAGCTATTAGCAGCTTACCTAAGCACCAGTTTAGCTCATTTCTTAAAAATCAAGTATCTAACAGGTCTTCAGGCTGAATTATTGAAAGAAGAAGTGATAAATAGAGAGTCCCTCATAGACATATAGATCTAGCTCCTACCCCACATAGAGACCATAAAAAAATGTATTGCACATGCCAAGACACTCATACATGACAACAACTTCTCTATTTCTGAAACTATGGTGGAGTTGTCTAGAGAACATCAAATTGAATTGCATATATTGAAGATACTACAGGAGAATTGGGACAAAACTTTGTCTTAGATTATGAAGGTACATAGTGACTTCCTATCCTACTTTGGGATCACTGTGTAAATACAACTTTGGCATTTTGTCAAAAACAAGGGGGAAAAGGATATCATTGTGTATTGTATAGTATACATAGTGTTCAGTATATATTATGGAGAAAATATACTTTACAAAATAGTTTTGAAAAATACAAAAATAGAGAAAGTCAGACCCAAGCAGAAGAATAGAGTCAAAACCCGAGCAGTTAGTAAGGGGTGCTTTTGACTTAACAGTTGCAGAAATCAATTATAAAGTGTTTTTGTCACTAATGGAAAAGGGGGAGATTGTAGACCTTATGGAAAGACATATTGTCAATTAGTGTCAAAAAACTTAAGAGATTCTTAGTCACCTGAGTGACAGTATGACCCGAGTGACAGTATGACCCAAGTGATAGTATCACCCAAGTGACAGTATAACCCAAGTGACAGTTATGAGGCCTACATAGTATATATTGTTATATATTATTTTGTAATTGCAAGCTAACTTTTAGTGTTGTATATTTGCATATGATATATATACAAGATAACTTGTTTTATCAAGTATGTAGCAAGTTTTGTAAGATGAATATATGTGCAAAAGAAATGTGAAAATAGATTAACTAAGTTCAGAAGTATTTTGGATAGTAGAGACTTATCTATCACTATCAGGTGTTTAATTATAGTCAAAGGATCATTATCAGCAATTACAGTTGTACAGAGAAGATCAACAACTGATTCATTCTCATAGGTGGATCAGCAAAATCCTTTGACAAGGTGGACCTAACAGTCCTTTCTCTAAATCTCTTAACAGAGTTGCACTACATTTTGTATTGTAATAAATACTTTAACAAGGTGGACCTAACAAGTCCTTTGTATGCTCCTAACAGGGCAGACCATCAGAAGTGGTCATTGTAAGCTTTAACCGGATAAATTTATACTGTAATACTAAATCTTGTAGGTATCATCCCCACCCTAGTTTTACTTTCTTTGGAAGGTTTCTGGGTAACCAAATAATGTGTTATGAGTTATGTGTTCTTTACTTTCAGTTTTATGCATGTTATCATTCAAGTTAATTATGGATTAAGTTTTATTGGTTCCTTGTTCACCCCCCTCCCCCCCCCCCCTCTCAGTCACTAGGCACACTATATATTTCCAATAGATGAATANTGTTCCCCCCCCCCCCCCCCCCCCCTCTCAGTCACTAGGCACACTATATATTTCCAATAGATGAATACTTCAATGTATTCAAAGATCGAATGCAAAAGAGGGTAAGAATCCCTGAGCAACTCATTGAGCAATATAGGGATGAGATATGCTTCATGGTTGACATAGATAAGACTTACATCAAACCTACTATAGCAAGGATAGCATGGTTGCAACCATTGGAATATGAGATCAATATTGATCTTACAACAAAGGCAATTGATGCCTTTATCAATGAACCATTGGACAAGAAGTAACCAAGGTTCGCCACATATGAAGAGGCCAAGTCAAGAATTAAATCGGGCCTAGTTTTCAAGAAAATAGTCAAAAAGAAGGACAAAATGGTGAAGAATCTCAAGAATATTTTGTTAGTAACTGAGTAAGAAGCTGAGAAAAATGAAGAAATTGAACAAGAGGAGGAAACCAAAGAATAGTTGTATGTCGGTAAAGATAAAGAGAAGAATGAATCTGAGGAAAAAACATCAGATTCACCACATCCTCTGCCATATAAGAAGCCAAGGGCTATAGCTGCTTCAAGGACTAGAAGACAAACATCCAAAGAATCTACTCCTTCACCTCTTAAGAAAGGAAAGGTTAGGACGTACAAGAGGAAAGCTCCCACACTAAAAAGAGGACAAAAAAAGAAGGGTATAAAATTCATCAAAACTCGATAGGACATAGAAGACACCGAGAAAGATGAAGCCTTAGAGGAAAAAAATGTCAAGGTAAAAGAACCTGACACTATTGATGACATTTGTGTTTATATTGCAAACTCTGGATCCATTACAGATCCACACATTAGAAAATGGTAGAAACAAAGTAAAGAAGATTAGAATAAAATTGAGGAAGCCATGATAGCTAAAATGTATAACTTCAAATATGTACCAATGCAATTTGAAGGAAGTTATGTACCACAGAAACTCTTGGATAGATTATCCTCCCATTGGACATTTGCTTTGACAAATGAGAAAGAAATCAGAGAGAGAATACTAGTTTCTCTAATGCCACTTGAATCTAAAAAGGTAGAGATAGATGAGATGATGGAGAAACACAAGAAGGAATTATCACCAAAGCTAAGGGCATATAAATTTCTTGAAGAAAAGTTGATTGAAATTGAATAGGATAGCCACAAGAAATGGTGCAAGATCATGAACAGACCAATTAAGGAAGACAGCCCTGACAAAGACCTTCAACAACAACATGTTGATAAGGCAACTCAAGATGATACATCCATTGAGTTAGATAAAGAAGATGATGATAAAACAAGAAATAAGACTGTAGATGTCACAGATGAGACATGGGATGATACCACAAATGACAACATTGTGGATACCAATGTCATTGACATTACCGATGACCCAACAGATGAAATCAATAAAGATGAAGATGTCACTATTGCAAAAGACACAACTGATGAACAAGACATGGCAATTGATAATGCACAAGTGAATATTTGAGGCAACATGCCTATATTGATACAAGCTATCAATATCCTACATGAAACAAGCAAATCACCTGAGAATGACACTCCAAAGGATGCAGGAGAAGAATAAAACAAGGATAACACTGATGGTCAAAAAAACATAGATACTCAAGATGTAACTGACACTAATAAGGTTACTGTAGGAGATAAGGAAAAAGATGCAGATACTCAAGACAAGAATAAAAACACCAAGGAAGATGATGCAAAGGAAACCAATGAAGGAGACAAACCAAAAGTTGGTACTCCTGAGAAAACAAACAAGGATGCTACCAATGATGTTAAGGTGGATGTAGAGACATCTACAGACATCCAATGAGCTAAAACTGACACCAAGCAGCAGAAAGAAGCACAACAGGTCACATCATCAAGCACAACAGAAAAGGCTAAGAAATTGGCAATGGTGCTACACTCTAATAAGTCATAGAAGAAGAAGATAAAGAAGAAAAATTTAGAGGTTACACTGGATGAAATCATTGAAATATCAAAGTGTGACCCCTCTACACTTGAAATGGATGCATTACAAGAATATGGAGAGATATGCCAGAGGAAGGCATTGCAAGAGAAGCTAAAGAAACAAGATAGGGACTCCATGGTACTGGAGACAACATGGGACATTCTACATCAAATTATACCCGATGTTGATATTGATCAAAGAAAGCCTATACTTGATCAACTAGCTACCCTCACTGACACAATCACAACTCAAAACATTGATGTTGAGAAGGCAATTGAGGAGAGAGCCAAAATTAAGTACCAACAGAAGCTCATAGAGAACATCAGCCAAGAAGTGGCAGAGAATAAGTTAAAGCTATCACAATTCATATATAAATTAGACCCCATCATATCTAAATCTATAACCTTAATTCATAAGCTTATCACAATAGAAAAGTTCACTAAGGAGAATAGTGACAATATAGCAAAGCTAGATGCAGATATAGCAAATAGTGCTAGTTGCTTAACCAAATATGGAGACAATGTAGTCAAACTGCATTATGAGAAGATCATTGAGGTAAAAATGTTAAGGTAGGAACTATGGGAGGAAAAAACACATTTCAAAAAAGAAGTAACCGAGCTACAAGCTCAACTTCTTCCAAATCTTACACTGCTACAACACCATATCAGGTCTGCAAGGCAACTGATAGGAACTCCTAAGATGTCTATAGCAGACATCATCTATGACATGCATTCAAAGATAACACTTGAGCATATGGCTCTAGAGAACCTAAAAGAGAAGTGGGAGAAGATGATGGAAGACATGAAGTCTTCTCATTCCCACATTTTTGATAAGCTATAAGGTAAATGACCTTTGCCCTTAATATCAAATAAAGGGAGAAATGATATAAGGTACAAAATAAAAAGGAAAATGTTATGTACATTCATTCAAATGGGAAAACGTCAAATATGTATATGTATAATCATAAAGGGAAAATGATATGTAGAAGGAAAAGATATCATATATATAGATATACCGGCGTATACATAGGGGGATTCATTAAATGACTAAGGATTATATATGTTGTATATACTTAACATTTTTTTAGTATTTTGCACATATCTATTTTGATACTAATGTCAAAGGGGAAGATTGATGACATTAATTTTTCATTAGTATACAAACAACACTTTCAGTAAGCCTACACCGAAAGACAAGAAAGAGAAAACCGAAGATCAAATTAGGAGATCACCAAAAATGACTAAGTACAGAGAGAAATGATGACACAAGTCAATGTGTAAACCAAAAATCACAAAGAAGAAAGATAAAGTGGAACCCAACAAAGGAACCCAAAGTGAAATTTACAATGTAGACCAACAAGACAGACACAGTGCAACCGATAGTAAAAACCAAAGGACATTCAAGCATGACTGACAGACAAAATCAAAAGTCAATTGTAGCCCATAAAAAGTGGATCTAACTTCCACGTAAGATAAAGAAAGTGTATTCTATTTATAGGATATTTAATTGTTTTAAATCCATTTCTTTAGGGACAAGAAACATTAATGTAAGTGTTTTAATCAGCCTAACTAATTTAAAACACATAGACTAGGAGATCTAGGTGTAAGTTGTAAACCTGATCTTAGAGTTAACATTGTTTTTATCACAACTTGATGAAGTCAATACATTTATAAATAGATGATGTAATCATTCATTAGAATGTGTGTGTGAGAAGAAAAAAGAGAGGAGAATAGAATGAGCACATCTATGGATTGAATTGAGAGTTTCAAGAACAAGAACAGAAAAAAAAGAATTTGGTTAGAAGAACCAAGAATAGAGGAACCCGATTATCAAAGGTATTATTCAATCACAACTAAGGTGATAAAATTTTTATGTAAACTACATAGGATCTATATCAGCAATAGGATATTGTGTTTACCAAGTCAATTTGTAATTTTCTATCATTCTAACAAGTGGAGCAAAGTGTAAAAGTCTTTTCAAGGAAGGTGGACTTAACAGTCCTATTATAAATCTCTTAACCAAGTGCACACTTCATTAGTGTTGCTAAATCTCTTAACAGAGTAGAATTTAATAGGTATCCACTTTAATACTCCAAATAGGGTAGATCATCAGAACTGATCAATTGTAAGCCTTTACTGACTCCCTTCCAATCTGCAGATAGTAAAGTTTTGTGGGTACCATCCCCACCGTAGTTTTTACTTCCGAACAGGAGTTTTCTACGATATCATATCTTGTGTTGTGTCAATTATGTTCATGAATGTTTCTATGAATGATTAACATGTTTATTAATGTTATGAATTGATATAACTCACACCAAGATAGTTTAGATCAGATTGAATGGACATGCAATTGATTACAAATGTTAATTGATTAAAGGATACAAAAAAATTTAGAGGTACTGATTCACCCCTCCCCTCTCAATACATACTTCCCATTAATCCCAATAGGAATTCCCCCCCCCCCCCATTTTATCTTAAGGGCCAAGAGTGGCATCTAAATCCCCTCCCAGTATAACTTTATTCCCGTGAAGCCTCGCCATTAGCTGTGAGAGATAAAATCAAAGCCTCTGCTTTCCTACCACTGAAATAGGACCGTATATGTTGATTATAATAAAAGAGATTAAAAAAATTGTTACTTCCACAGCCAGCCAATTTGCATTCTTTGAAAATATTGAGACTTGAAACTTTTGTCTATTCCAAAGAATAGAAAGCCTGCCTAATGCACCTTTAGATGGGGATTGAAGGAAACCCCAATTTTTCCAGGATGTAAAGAGTTTATTCCCTGCTTCTTTAGAGAGAGTTGTCTCTTGAAGCAACATCAACTCTGCCCCCCACAATAATCTAGTCTTTGATGAGGTGATCTTTGTTAGAGACATTCAAGCCTCTAACATTCCATGATATAATCCTCATTCTTCCTTTGAAGATCCAATCACCCTCCTACTTCCAAATAGTTGTTTTGAGATCAAAACTGATGCCTCTTCCTTGCATTTCATGGGAGTTCTTTGAAAATTTAACTGGGTGCCTATAGAAATCTCCTCCTTCAATTTAGACACCTTTGAGGGTCAGCCCCTTGGCCTCTTTATGGATACAATCTTTGCAATTTTAGTGGTGTCCAATGCAGATTGAGAAATTGATAATGTAACTTCTAACTCTACTGGAACACCTTCATCTATAAACCCTTCCTCATTGAATACATGGTCCTAATCTCATATTTCAAGGTCCTCCTAAGGAGGAACAAATCCACAGTCTACTCCTTTAATTTTACCTTTAGCCACATCCAACATCATGGAATCCACCATTAAGTCAATATCCATACTTTTGATATTGAACACCTGATTTATACCATTCAAGGTCTCTTCATCGTTACCTATATCACCTAAGTAATTCTTCTGCAAATCCCCCATAAGGGAAACTATATTTTTGGAACCAATAAGCCTTTAATTAGCAGAGGCCAAATCCATTGTCCTCTCCCCATCAACATTATTCACTATCAATGACTCCTGATGTAGCTCACCAATATTAACTAAAATAACTCTCTCCTCCTCAGAAATTTCATAATTTATTTCTTTTGTCATGTCACTAATCATATCATCTACTACCTCCCTGACTTTGTCATTGGAAATATTTTTTACATGTGACACCTGCTTAGTGAGTTCAAAATTTTGAAGAGGAAGAGTAGAATGAATGTATTCAATACACCCTGATATCTTGGGTGTCAAATACCTCTGCTATGATATTTTGAAGAGCCACAAATACTGGGAAAGTAGAGAAAAGAAATTTGTAAGCATATTTAAATAGTGGGAGACAAGATGAACTCTTAGATTACTTTCCTGAGATAGAGATGAGGCTAGTTCCAAGCCCTAAGCATGACCCCAATTGTTGTCTTCCCCTTTGTCTCCAGATAAAGAACATAAAGTTAGTTCTAAGACATGGTCCTTACAAACTTCAACATCCAATAGTAGTGGCCCCTTATAGTGAATGTTAAAGTACCCTAATTTATCTTGGAATTCATGAATAGTATCTGATCCCTGTACAACCAAGCTTTGGACTCGAGTATCCCATTTTGATTTGATCTATAATTTAGAAGGGAAAACTTTTGTCTGGTTAATGAGAATACAAAACCTTATAAATTCAAAGGGGAGGAGGTCATGCCTTATAAATATTCCCACCTGGTTTGCCAAAACTTCAATAATGTTTGGATCCCTATACTCTAGTGGTAATAGAGGTAGAGAAATCTAGTCGGGAAAGACACCACACATCTTTGGATCCAGAACAAAATTTAGCATTGAGATCATTGTGAATAGACCAGAGCCCAAATAAAACCAACCTTTCTCCTTATGAATCACATCTCTGGCTTCTTTGGAAGAAAATAAAGTAATGAAGAAATTTGATTCCAAATCAAACATGAATATATCTTTCAAACCCCTCCCCCAGGATTTAAAGGCCCAAGACTTAATATCTGAAAATGAGAGTAATGGGTTTGCAAACTTACCAATGAGTATTGTCTTTCAAAGGAAACAAATATGATGTTGAAGCATGTGCTTGGGGAACGAAATAGAGGTTGAATTCTTCTCATCCTTCTCTTGTATTTGGTTAGATGAATCTTAATTTAACTGGACTTGTTTCTTTCTCCATATTTGGACAAATCTACCTGAATTTGGAATGAAGGGGGCTCTATTTTGAGTGACTAGGGGTTCATGTTCCTTTGGTTCAAGGGTTTGAGCCAACGGGTGAGAATTGGAAGTGATCTACACCAGAGATCCTAGGGGACTACCTTCACAGATGTCAAATATTGGCTATTTCTCCAGTATTCTATTTTTTTGCACATTGCCCTTCCTCTTCTAGCCCAACCTAGATTTCCCATTATCCTGCCAAAAAAAAAATTGAGAATTTTTACGTTGAGCCCTATCATTCTGTGTAGGCTGAGAGAGGCTATCTACATCCTAAGACACCTTGGTGGATGTTTCTCCTACTTCATACCCTGAAATGCCCCATTAGAATTTTTGCCCTGAAAAACCCCATTGTGCCCTTTATCATCTGAGTGGCCTTGCTGAGATTGATTTCCCACCTTTTTTAAAACCCCATTATCAGATCCCATGGAGTCCCCTTTTGCAAATGGATCCATGTTCTTAAAATGGAAGCATGGGTTAATGAAAATGGATTTTCTTGATTGGACCACTTCTTTCCCTCAAAATTTTTTGTTAAACTCATTAAGATTTGCATTATCTTCCCTGGAGTCCCCTGAATGTGGTAGGAATTTTTCTGCAAAAGCATAAGCCTGAAATCCAAAGGTTTGACTATTCCCAACATTCTCTTTTACCCTATGAACAATAGGTCAATGAAAAAAGATATGTGCAACCTCTTTTTGAAAGGTGTTCTCCTTCACAGTTCTGACTGGTTTTCCTTCACTGGGATAAGGTTGTCTTTTACGTTGGTCTTTCCCTAACTGTCATTGCTGCCCCTACTAATGTTGTCCCTGATGCTACCATTTATGTCGTCCTCACTGTCAGTGTCGCTCTGCCATTTTTAATATTTCTTTAAGTTGCATGATTAATTTTTCTAATTTAATTAAAATATTCTCATGCTTTTTTTATTTATGACTCTAATTTTTTATTTTAAAGTTAAGTTGTGCATTGTTTTAAGTGAAATTAAAATTTATGTATTTATTTTAATTAATAATTAATATTCCTTTAGGGTTGCATTGTTTGTAAACCTAATTACCTAGTTTTCTATATCATTGAATTGAAAGCCATTTGGAGGTAGTTCAATCAGGTGGAAGGAGAATTCAGGTGGTTATAAATTTGTGGAAAGCTTAGGAGTATTTTCAATTCATGATTGCTTGCATTTGTATCAGATTCTTCTCATCAGTTACTAAGGTAAGATCTTGAACTTGTTAATTCCAACCTTCCAAATCCCTATCTTCTATGTGTTTGGATTATTGGGATCCTATGTCTGAAAATTCTTTGTTTGATGTTGTGTGTTTTAAATTGCTTAAAATTGAATTATAGGTTATTTGATCTTTCTCGATATGTTTTCATTTCATGCATTGCTATTAGTTCTATGATTTTGGGTTTAAGGGTTCCAGTGAACTATCTGGATTGTAAAATGGGTACTAGGTTTTCAATCGATATATTTTAGTTTTCAAATTTTTGTATTAGGATTTCAGATTTGTGATTAATGTTTTCCTTTATTTTTTTAATTAGATTATAGTCTTCAAATATGTAAATCTCTTACCTTGGAAAGAAGAAAAATACCCTTACCAGGTTCCTATCCAAACCCTTGATCTAGAGCTGAATGGAGGAAGAAAACAAGTGTTATTTGCATGTTAGTTCACTTAAAAGAAAGATTAATATTAAATTTAATATCCCTTTTTCTTGGTTACATCAATTGCATGTAGGAAAATTCATTAATAATTTTTCTCATCTAAATTGTGCTTTTTCTTTATTACAATATATATAATTTGTGCCCAATTAGATGCTATATCTTTTCTTAATATATATATAGTAATGCTTATTATTAAAAACAAATAAATTAAAAATATAAAACAAGTTATTGTCTCAAAAAAAACAAAAAAAGTACAAACAATTTTAAATTTTTTTTTTTTTCTGATATTTAAAAACAATAATAATAATAAGACTTCATATGTGTGATGGGAAGGAATTTGAGGTGGGGCGAACTCCCTCCCAAAACTAGTTTAAAGTTACTTTTTATTATAATTATGTTCTATTTTAAATTAAAACAAATTGTTAATTTTTAGTTTTTAGTTTTTATAAATCATCTTTATTTATTTATTTTTAATGTTGATTAATAGTTTTTTTTAAGATATATGAATTGTTTTTATTTCTTATTATGTGGGGTCTATGACCCTTGATTATAGTTAGTTATTATTTAGTATAATTATACTTAACTATTATTTAATTGTTATTTAGTTTTAGTTATAAATTTTAGTTTTAATAAATGTTTTTTTTTTTAATTTAAATATTTCATTTCTTTAATTTAGTTTATATTAGATTAAACATTAATTGATGACATGTAACTGATTGAATGTTTGAAGATGTTAAGTTGATCATGCAAGGCATTAAATCAGTTAATGTATTGTATTTTCATTGATGTCAACTTAATATAATCTATATGGTCATGAAAATATTGCCAAAGACTTCAAAGAACCGATGAATCAAGGCTATGCTATCAGTAATGCATATAAGTCAAGTATTCACAAAGTGAATGTATACACCGACGAAGTCCACACTGACGGATAGAGTAAAAGAGAAAATTCACAGTGTTACCCGATCAGCAAATGCACAACATTACCAATGAGAAAAGTCACAGTGTTGCCCGATGAGAAAAGCACAGTGTAACCTGACAGACATAATTACAGTGTTTCCCAATGGAAAAAACAAGGATGGAGATCCTAATGACAACTGAAGTCACACCGACAGAATAGTCAGTTATCACTGATGACTAGCTAAAGTGTTGACCAACAAAATAGAGAGTTTAGAAAATGACAAAATACTTAGCTATCAAGAAGCTAAAGATAGACTTAATTGATACTTATCATTGTTTTAATCATCTAGATAAAGTTGAAGATAAGTAATTGATTTAAAGTTGATTTGTCCAGTTGGAAAGAAGATCTCTTTGAGACAAAATTGGAGTTTTCTATAAATCTAATTAGCGAGATTTGTGGATCACGCCAAGAATCAAAAAAGTCAAGAAAAGGTAAATCATGTCTATAAAGAGAAAAACCCAATTCATTACGAAGAGTGTGGGGTGAAGAGAAAAGAGGGAAGATGCTAAAGAGATTCTGAAGGAGAAAAAAGTCTTCATTCAGACCTGATCAATCAAGCTGAGAAAAGAGCTATATTCTATGGACATCGATGAATAGTGAGATAGCATCACAGAGTAGAACAATGTGGAGAAAAGGTACAAAATTGATTATATTGATCAAAGAGGTAATGCACTTATAATATATCTAAAAATCTACAATTCAAGTTGTATGTGTGAACAGATATTTAATGTTTTAGTTTAACCATTGAAGCATCAAGTCTCTTAACCGAGAAGGACTTAAAAGTCTTCTACGATTGAGATACATCCCAAGGAGTATCAAAAATTTTGATCATAGAAAGTAGCGTTAGATATGCCTGATACCTATTGACAGGCCAATTGATTGTTTGATCAAGGATAGTAGCATTAGATGCCAGATACTAGGTGACAAACTATCTTTTAAATCCTTTAACAAGGTCACACCTAACAGTGTGTTTGTAACCTTTAACAAGGTTATCTCCTAACAAAGCTCACTTCAGAAGAGTGAAAATTTGGGGTACTAGTCCCAGTGGCTTTTCCCTTAATAGGGTTTCCACATTAAAAATCCATGTATTATGTGTTAATGTTTCATTACTTTACTATTTTACATTTCACATAAGCAATTTTGGATTTATCGGTATACTCTGCATATTTACTGTGTTTTGGTAAATAGTTGACTGCTTATCAGTAAACATACAAAACAAGGTTTTACTAAGAAATCTAAAAAGTACAAAATTGATATAAGTATTTCAAGACATTCATCTTATAGGACAGAAGATAACTAGAGGCATAATTTGTGGTTATAATTTTTAAGGGTTGATTTAAGGATTAATTTTTGAGGCCACTAATTCACCCCCACCCCCCCCCCCCCCCCCCCCCTCTTAGTTATTACTAACAATTGGTATCATAGCTTGTGTGCTTAGAAGGAAGGTTTCAAGACCTAAGCTAAAGATCACAAGATGAACAGACAAGATGTGCCCAAGTTGAACAAATACAATTTTGCTTCATGGTAGAGAAGAATAAGACTCCACTTATCAGAGATTGTAAATGATCTTACTCAGTACTTAGATACTGAATATGTATTTCCCACAGGAGTACCCATAGTTGACCAAATGAGAGAGAAGCATGAGCACAATTGCATGATGATAGAGCTTGCTTCCTCACTCTCCAATGCTGAATTTGAAGATGTCAAAACCTGCAAGACTACAAAGAAGATGTGGGACAAATTGATGCTTGTACATAGTGGTGACAAGAATGTTTTGAGAGCCAAGGTAGAAAGCCTTAGAGGAAAGTTTGAATAATCTCAAAATGAAAGAAAGTGAAAAAATCACATAGTACAACACAAGAATCAAAGAGGTAGTTAAATTTATCCGAGGAGTTGGAGGTGTACTAGAAGAAGATATAGTGGTAAGAAAAATTATAAGAACCTTACTTCCTACTTATGCTATTAGAGTATCTGTCATTCAAGAAATGAGAGTAGTAGAAAATAGAAATTTTACTCTAGACAGTTTGATTGAAAGACTAATTTCATTTGAGATGAATAACTTTGGTAATAGTGTCTTACCAAACATAGAGTCTTCTTTCAAATCTTCTTTGAGAATAAGTAAATCAAGTCATAAACACGCTATGAGAAAATATAGTGACAGTGAAAGTGAAGAAGAAGATCTTGATGAAATTGAACCACTTATGGCTAGAAGAATGCAGAGAGGCAAAGGTAAATACAAAGGTAAATTACCACTTGTTTGTTTCAATTGTAAAGAGATTGGACACTTTGTTGCAAGATGTCCTAATAGAAGAAAATATGATAGAAGTAATGATAGATCATTTGAAAATAATTCTGACAGAGGCGATTACAAAAGCTACTGACAATCAGAAATAAGAGATACTCGAGACTACAAGGACAAAGGAAAGAATGCCAGTTGCCTAGAAAAATGCAAAGATGATGATACTGACACCAAATCTAAGGAAAACATCAAGATGGTATTTGTGGTAGTAAAAGATGAATTAGATGATGATGAAGAAAGATATGTAGAAACTGCACTCATATATAAAGTTAGTTAAAATGATGTCTAGTTTATAGATAGTGGCTGCACTCACCATATGACCAGTGACAAGAAAAAATTTGAGACTTTTGAATACTATAAAGGTGGTTCAGTAAGAATGGGTAATGACACACCTTGTCTAGTTGAAGGTAGAGGAACCATAATGTTGAATAACCAGATAAAATGTGAAATTTTCTATTGGGTAAATGGATTGAATTATAATCTATTAAGTGTTTCTAAGTTGAATAATTTAGGTCACAGAGTAGTATTTGAAAATAAGAAGGCAAAGATCTTCAATAAATCAGGAAATCTGAATGGTACTGGTGAGCAGACAAAAGGTAACTTATTCTATCTGAATGATACTGACACCACTTGCTTAATAGCCGGAAACAAAGACATATGGTTGTGGAACAAAATATTGTGTCATGTGAACTTTGACAACATGATAAAGATTAGAAAAAAGAGAAATGTAAGAGGTTTATCGATGATGGTTAAGCCCGACAATATCATGTGTAAGAATTATCAAAAAGGTAAGATGACAAAATCTAGTTTCAAAAGCAAAACCCATACATCTGATGCCATTCTAGAATTAGTCCATACTTATTTATGTGGACCTATGAGGACAAAGAGTTATTATGGTGATGTATATTTTATTCTCTTTGTTGATGATTACTCTAGAATGATGACAGTCATGCTTTTAAAAGATAAATCAGAAGCATTTAAAATGTTTAAATGGTATAAAGCAATGGTTGAGAAACAAAGTGGTAAATAATTTAAATGCTTAAGACCAGATAGAGGAGGGCAATATATTTCAGATGAATTCACTAACTTTTGTAATGAGCATGCAATCAAAAGACATGTCTCTATACCGAGAACACCACAACAAAATAGAATTGCTGAAAGAAGGAATAGATCCATAGTTGATTGTGCGAAACTGATGATAGAGAAAGGAATCACCCAAATCTTTTAGAGAGAAGCTGTCAGTACTACTGTTTACACATTTAATAGAGTACAATTGAAGAAAGACACCAAAAAGACACCTTATGATCTTTGTTATGGATACACACCCAATGTAAGTTATTTCAAAAATTTTGGCAGTCAGTATTATATCTTAAAAGATGATAGAAATGGAAAAATTGACTCCAAGTGTGATGAAGGAATATTTCTAGGTATTCTACCAAGAGTAAGGCTTATAAATGTCTAAATAAAGCCTCTAACAAAATTGTTGAAAGTGCAAATGTAAAGATAGATGAATTTGTAGAGAATAATTAAAAGGAAAGCACTAAAGAACCAGAGGACTACAATAGTTTTATTTACAATGAAGAACCTGACACTCTACCCTACCAACAATGTAGAGCTCCCAAACAACAGATCATTGCACCTGAGCATGAGGCTACAAATATTGATGATTAGAATATTGATCAATATGATGCACAAAGTGATGGAGAAAAAAATGAAGGAAAAAATGATGATCAAGCTGATAGACAAAGAGATGAACCTTTACTTTCTAGATATGTCAGAAGGAACCATCAACAGAACCATATCCTTGGAGACAAGAAGGTTGGTATGAGAACTAGAAGTAAGTCTCTAAATACAAGATGTCTTATTTGTGATTATGAGCCAAAGTTTATCAATGCTGCACTTGATAATGATGAATGGATAAGTGCTATGAATGAAGAGATTGAGCAGACAGAGAAAAAAAAGACATGGACACTTGTACCAAGACTAGATGACAAGAATTTCATCAGTACAAAATGGATATTTAGGAATAATCTGAATGAGAATGGAGAAGTCACTAGAAATAAAGAAAGACAAGTATGCAAGGGGCATGCACAAGAAGAAGGGATTGACTATGGAGAGACCTTTGCACCTGTTACTAGACTAGAAGGAGTGAGAATATTACTTGCTTATGCTACATGTAAAGGATTCAAGGTATATCAAATGGATGTCAAGTCTGCATTCCTAAATATAATACTTGAAGAAGAGGTATACGTTGAACAACCAGAAGGATTTGTTGATCTAGACAAGAGGGACATGGTATGTAGACTACACAAAGCCCTGTATGGATTGAAACAAGCACCTAGAGCCTAGCATAAAAGACTTCATTCCTATCTTATAAGTATTGGATTTGTAAGAACTAGTGAAAATAGTAATCTTTATTTGAAGGAAGATATTGATGCTAACATTTTGATTGTTGAAATATTTGTTGATGACATCATATTTGGAGGCAATGATATGCTAGGAAAATCATTTGCAAATGAAATGAGAAAAGAGTTTGAGATGTCTATGTTTGGAGAGATCAAGTTCTTTCTTGGTCTACAGATCATGCAACAAAATGAAGGTATTTTCATTATACAATCCAAATACATCAAGGAAGTATTGAAAATATTCAAGATGGAAGAGTCCAAACTAGTTGGAACACCGATGGAAACTGGATGCAAGCTAAAAAAGGAAGACAAGTCATCAGAGGTAAATCAAACTTTGTACAGATCAATGATTGGAAAACTCATGTATGTTGTACATACTAGATCATATATAGCACATGCAATAGGAATAGTTGCAAGATTTTTTGCTAATCCCAGGGAATCACATATGACTATTGTGAAAAGAATTCTAAGATATCTAAAGAGTACCAAGGAATATAGCTTATGGTATATAAGAGAAGGAAAATTTGAACTTAAAGTCTTTACCGATGTTGATTGGGCTGGAAATATTGATGACCGGAAGAGCACAACTGGAGGAGCATTCTTTATGGGTGACAAACTTGTCACATGGATCAGCAAGAAGCAAGGATGCATCTCTCAGTCTACTGCAGAAGTAGAGTATGTTGCTACTACTGCAAACTGCTCAAATATTGCATGAATCAAACAATTACTGGAAGGTATGAATATAAAAAATTTTGAACTAGTAATTATCTACAGTGATAATAAAAGTGCAATAAACATTTCCAAGAATCCATTCATGCATGCTAAAACAAAGCATATTGCCATCAAGTATCATTATTTAAGAGAACAAGTTCAAGAAAAAGAGGTGATACTTGAGTATGTAAAATCAAAGAAACAATTGGCCGATATCTTCACCAAGCCACTGCCCAAGGATACATTTGAATACTTGAGAAAGAGACTAGGGGTCAGACCCTTGTTTACTGGTTAGTAAAATGACTAGAAGGTTGCATCAGCCTACATAATATCATAATATCATTCATGTTGATGCAAGTAGAGATATGTACTTTGATGATAAAATCTATACTCATCAAGGTATTTATCTACTCCAAGCACCAGAAGTTATTACCGATAGATTGGAAAATTCAAGGAATATATTATGGATAGAAAGGATCCATTTGGAAAAAATGTTTGTTTAGCATTTTTGTCAAAGGGAGAGAAATATCTCATTATCATACTGATAAAGAGAGAAATTATATCCATGATCAACTCAGGAAGAGATCATATCCATCAAAGTATCCAAAGGGAGAGATGTAACAAGAATGGGAGAGTACACACAAAGGAAAATAATTGTTAACAAGAGACATCAAAAGAAAGGAGAACAGTCAAAGGGAGAGAGTTTGACACAGAAGAAAAACACATCACATCAAAGAAAGAAAGTTTCTACATCTATCCAGTGAAGGGATTGAAGACAGACAGAAAGATACAAGAATCAAATCAAAGCTATTTGAGCTTACCAAAAGCCATACATTTGTATTAGTTATATTAGGAACGCTTGATGAAACCATATATTTCATATTGTATTAGCAATAGTATAATATGATAATGTAGCATGTTGCCACCAATGCCAAAGGGAGAGATTGATGACATGTAACTGATTGAATGTTTGAAGATGTTAAGTTGATGATCATGCAAGGCATTAAATCAGTTAATGCATTGTATTTTCATTGATTTCAACTTAATATAATTTGTATGGTCATAAAAATACTGCCAAATACTTCAAAGAACTGATGAATCAAGGCTATGCTATCAGTAATGCATATAAGTCAAGTATTCACTAAGTGACTGTTTACACTGACGGAGTGCACAGTGACAGCCAGAGTAAAAGAGAAAAGTCACAGTGTTACCTGATGAGAAAATGCATAGCATTACCGACAAGCAAAGTCACAGTGTTGCCCGATGAGAAAAACATAGTGTAACCCAATGAACAGAATTATAGTGTTGCCCAATGGAAAAGACAAGGACAGAGATCTCAATGACAACTGAAGTCACACCGATGGAACAGTCAGTTATCATTGATGACTAACTGAAGTGTTGAATGACAGAATAGAGAGTTCAAAAAATGATAAAATGCTTAGCTATCAAGAAGCTAAATATAGACTTAACTGATACTTATCATTATTTTAATCATCTAGATAAAGCTGGAGATAAGTAATTGATTTAAAGTTGATTTTTCTAGTTGGCAAGAAGATCTCTTTGAGATAAAATTAGAGATTGCTTTAAATATAATTGGTGAGAATTGTGGATCATGCCAAGAATCAAGAAAGCCAAGAAAAGGTAAATCATGTCTATAAAGAGAAAAACCCAATTCATTACGAAGAGTGTGGGGTGAAGAGAAAAGAGGGAAGATGCTAAAGAGATTCTGAAGGAGAAGAAAGTATTTATTTAGACCTAATCAATCAAGCTGAGGAAAGAGCTAGATTCTGCAGACACCAACGAACAGTGAGACAACATCATAGAGCATAATAGTGTGGAGCAAAGGTACAGACTTGATTATATTGATCAGAGAGGTAATGCACTTATAATAGATCTGGAAATCTACAATTCAAGTTGTATGTGTGAACATATCATTAATGTTTTAGTTTAAAAATTGAAGCATCAATTCCCTTAACTGAGTGGGACTTAAAAGTCTTCTACAATTGAGATACATCCCAAGGAGTATCAAAAATGTTGATCATAGAAAGTAGAATTGGATATGCTTGATACCTATTGAAAGGCCAAGTGAGTGTTTGATCAAGGATGGTAGCATTAGATGCTAGATACTAGGTGACAAACTATCTTTTAAATCATCTAACAAGGTCACACCTAACAGTGTGTTTGTAACCTTTAACAAGGTTGGCTCCTAACAGAGCTCACTTCAGAAGAGTGAAAATTTGGGGTACCAGTCCAAGTGGTTTTTCCCTTAACAGGGTTTCCACATTAAAATTCTATGTGTTATGTGTTAATGTTTCATTACTTTACTATTTTACATTTCACATAAGCAATTCTGAATTTATTAGTATACTCTACATATTTACTATGTTTTGGTAAATAGTTGACTGCTTATCGGTAAACATATAGAAGAATGTTTTATTAAGCTATCCGACAAGTAGAAAATTGATATAAGTATTTCAAGGCATTCATCTTGTAGAATAGAAGATAACTAGAGGCATAATTTGTGGTTATAAGTTGTAAGGGTTGATTTAAGGATTAATTTTTGAGGCCACTGATTCACCCCCCAACCCCCCCCCCCCCCTCTTAGTTATTACTAACATTAATTAATATTTTTTGTTTTATAATTTAAGAATTTTTTAGTTTTAAATTAATTTTTAGTTTATTTACTTATAAATTAGTATTTCATAGTTTTGTAAGTTAATTTAGTTTTTTTTTAATTTTATGCTATACGATTAGTTTGACTTTATCTTCAAATGATAGTTTTAATTAACAGACATATTAGTAAAATGAGTGTTATTTTTGGTTGATTTTTATCATGTGTATATATACTTGATTAATTGATTTTTTTTGTGTTTGTTTTCCTCATTATCTTTGGGGGTTTAAGTCGACCTTAGGAAATGTTATAGAGGCTTGGGATGTGTTTTTTGTTCTTATGTCCTCATTATGGTTGTGACTTGATTCTTTTACCCAACCCTAACCTTGTAAGCTCATGTTGTTTATGTATTCTCTGAGAGTATGTTTTTATATTATGATCATTCCCATGTCTTGTGAGGAACTGGATTTGGGGTTTTCCTTCATGTGTACCATTTTTAGATTAATGTGTGATTTGTGAGCTTAGGGTAGGTTATCTAGTTGTTTAGTAGGGGGTGGTTTGTAATAAGTGTCGGGGACCACAAATGGCCTCTAGGATCGCTTATTGAAAGTAATATTAACAAGTGATAATACAAAACATTAATGAGATTTTAAAATGAATTAATAGATAAGGTTCCTCACCCATGTTTGAGCGCTAGTATAGGCTAAGATGGAGGATGAGATGATATTTTTTTTTTCCTTCAGAGGTGTGTGTCTGGCATAGTTAGTAACTTCATCTGTTTGAGAAGTTATTGATACCGTATATGGTCACTTTGTTGGAAATAATAGAATGGTGTACTGAGAGGGGAGGGGTGAATCAGCACCCTCAAAATTTTTATCAATTAACCTTTATCCTTTTGTAATTAATACATTGTATTACCAATCATATCTACTATTCTATATTTTTGTATGTACTATCAATTCATAAACTAATTAGAAAGGAAAATATTCATAGAAGCATTCATGAAATGTATAGACACATGATACAAGATTTGGTAACGTGGAAAACCCATGTTAGAAGGTAAAAACTACAGTGGGGATAAAACTCACAAAGCTTCACTATCTGTAGAATGGAAGGGGTTGGTTAAGGCTTACAATTTGATCACTTTTGATGATCTACCCTATTAGGAGTATTATGTGGAGACTGGTTAAGGTCTACTCTGTTAAGATCTTATGAAAGACTATTTATTGTGCACTTGGTTAAGAGATTTACAAAGGATTGTTAAATCCACCTTTCTTGAAAGGATTTCTTCTATTTTATACACTTGTTAGAATGTAGACAAAAATATTCAATGACCTAAGTGTATGAAATCTACAATTGTTGATTATAGATCCATTAAATTCACATGTACAATGTATCACCTAATGTGATTGATTAATACCTTTTTTGCTCGGTAGCCTTGAATTTGGTCCTTGATAACCTAATTCATCTTTTTTTATTCTTGCTTGAAACTGTTATTCTAATCCATAGATGTGATCCTTGGCTACTATCATCCTCTCATATATTTGAAATGAATGATTACACATCTATTTATACAATAGATTGACCCATTTTAGTTTCACATTTTACAAAGATAACTCTATGATCAAAGATTTACAACTTGACCTTGATCTCCTAGTTTGCATGTTTTCAATCAGTTATACTAATTAGAACAATTACAATTACAATGCTTGTCCCTCAAGAAATGGTTTTAAATCAAATCAAAATACTAAATATAAAACATAAGTGTTTTATCTGACGTGGAAGTCAGATCCACATTTCTCAGGATTTAACTGACTTTCAGTGTCTGATGCTCAGGTTTCTCTATTTTTAGTATGTTGGTGTTCCTTCTGTGAACTGCCCATCAGGTTGCCTTTCTCTGTTGGGTTCCTCTGCTTTTCTACTCTGTCGGTTTACACTTCAACATTTTCAGGTTGAACTAAGAAAACTATGTCAGATTTCTCTTGAACTTAGCACTTTTGGTGACCTTTGTTATCTGTTACTTTTGGTTTGTACTGAAAGTATGTCTTTCGATGTAGGTGTTACTGATGGTTTAAAACATGTTTTCCCTTTGCATACTAATGGAAAAAATAATGTCTTCAATCTCCCCCTTTGACATTAGTATCAAAAACTGATATGTGCAAAATACTACACTGTGTAGTATGTACACCATGTGTTTACCTTGTCATTTATGACTCCCCTTATGTATATGCCAGTATAGTATATGTATAAACATGTACACTTGTCTTTATACTATACTCCCTTTTCACCTTATCTTCATATCATTTTCCCATTTGTATTATATCATTCTCCCATTTTTACTACTTTACATATTATTTTCCCCCTTTTTTGATAGTAAGGGAAAAGGTGTATACTTACAACTTATTAAAAATATGGGAATGGGAATTCTTCATGTCTTCTATCATTTTTTCCCATTTCTCCTTTATGTGTTCAAGAGCCATTTTCTCCAGTGTGATTCAGGCATGCATATCATAGATTATGTCTACTACAAACATCTCTGGGGTGGCAATTAATTGTCTTGTTGAAGTCATGTGTTGTTGCAGAAGTGTAAGATGTGGTAGCATTAGAGCTTGTAGCTCGGTAACCTCATCTCTAAATTGTGTTTCTGCCTCTATAATTTCCTGTCTCAGCCTTCAATATTTCATAATATTTTCCAAATGCATCTTGATTGCATTGTCATTTGTGGTTAGATTGTGTGCACTTGTATTTAGATCAGAATCTATTTGTGCAATCTTATCACTATTGTCCTTAGTGATTTTCTCTAAAGTGTAAAAATTTTGTATTAAGGCAATAGCTTCAGAAATTTTTGGATCTAATTCATCTACAAGTTTTGAAATATTTACCTTGTTCACTGTCACTTCTTGGTTGATCTTTTCTATCAATTTGTATTGATATTTTTATTCTGCTCATTCTTCAATTGCTTTTTCTTCATCTACATTCTGAGATGTGATAGCCTCGATCAGAATGGAAATTTGATGAAGGATGGGGACATTTTGATCAACATATATGTCAAGAACTATTTGTGACAATATATCCCTCGTAGTTTCTAGCACTAGGGATTCTTTGTGCTCTTTCCTTATCTTTTCTTGCATAGCTTTCCTTTGACATATTTCTCCATACTCTTTGAGAGATTCAAATCCACTGTAGAAGGGTCACACTTTGGTATCTCAATGATTTCATCCAGTGTTACCTTTAGTTTGGACTTCTTTGTCTTCTTCTTCTTCTTCTTGGATTCTGAGTGGGAAGGACTTGAGTGTACCACCAAAGCAAGATCCTTTTCTTTATCAGATGTGCTAGATGAAGGATTTTGTGTTGTTGTGTCTTTTTCCTATTGCTTAGTATCTTCCTGAGAGTTGGGAGTGGATGTCTCCACATCAACCTTCAGTTTATTTATAGTTTTTCCTTTAGTATCCTTAGGAGTATTACCTTCTTTCTTCTCTTCTTCACCTTTTTCTTTCTTCCCTTCATCTATTTCTTGTTGTGCTCCATCTATGACATTTTGGTCATCAGTTGTATCTTTTTTTTTATCATTACCCTTATCCTTGGGTATGCTTGCATCAGGTTCTAGTGGGTTTTCCTTTTGTGATATTATGTTAATAGCTTGAATTAACAGTAGCATTTGGCCTGGTATGTCCACCTGTGCAGTATATGTAGTTGTGTCATGTTTGTCAGTTTGGGCTGGGACAACAGTGACATATTCATCTTTTTGTATCTCATCTACAAGATCTCCTTTGGTAATATCAATGATAGTATTATCGGGCCATGTTTCATCTGCATTGTCCATATCCTTGTTACCTTTTGTGTTCAATACATCTTCATTAACATCCTCATTAGTTATAAGAATATGTTTGGGGCTCAATTTAGCCTGATCTCCTTTATTGTGTGGTTTGTTGATAAGATTTGCTTGTGGCTCGGGGATTGAATCCCTTTTTGATACATTAAGTATCTTTCTCCATTTATCCTCACTTTTTCTATCAAGTTCAAATATATTTCCCGTTAGCACTTTGTAGGCTCTTAGTTTTGGTGAGAACCTATTGGAATGTTTCTCCATCATTTCTTGAATCTCTTCCATCTTAGATTCAGGTGGCATGACTGAAACTAGGGCTCTTTCCCTTATTTGTTTCTCTTCCTTTAGAGCATATATCCACCTAGCTGACAATCTATCCATAATTTCTTTTTGGCATTTTATCTTCAAATTAAATTGGTATATATTTAAATACACTCATCATTGTGATGATGCCTTCTTCTAACTTGTTCTGGTCCTTAGGGTCTAGAGTTAGCCATTTTCTTATCTTGGGGTCATTTATTGATCTTTAATTGATCATTGATGCACATACCTCATCAATTGTAGTAGGCACCTTATTCTTAACAGGTTTTTTATCTTGTTTAGTGTCCTCAATGTCTTCCCTAGTTCTGAGGAACTTTCTTCTTTTTTATGGTGCTTTTTTCCCTATTTGAGGCTTTCTTTTATAGGTCCTCACTTGACCTTTCTTGATCAGTGAAGGACTTGCATCCTTTGTTGTCTGACTTCTAGTCCTAGATGCAGTAATAGTCTTAGGCTTCTTTTGGGGTGGTGTATCGGACTCTATGGATTCTGAGTCACTCACCTTCTTAGCTTCACTGATGGGTGACTGATCCTCGGTTTCTTCTATCTGTTATGTTTTCTCTTCAATCACCGACAGCTTTTTCTTCAAATTCTTAACCATTTTATCTTTCTTCCTATCAATATTTTTCACAACTAAGCTAGTTTTTATCCTTTCCTTGGCTTCCTCATAAGTTCCAAACTTAGGTTGTGACTTGTCCAATGGTTCATTTATTAATGCCTTCATAGAATTTGTTGCTTGATCTATGCTAACCTCATAGTCAAGTGGTGCCATCCATGTTGTCCTCGATACAGCTGGCTTGATATAGGTGTAATCACTGTCCACCATAAAAAAAATTTCAATCTTGTAATTTTCTACCAGTTGTTCTAGTATCCTCACCCTTTTATGCATTCTTTCTTTGAATCCAGTGAAGTATTCATCCATGACTGATTCAAAATTATCTACTAGTGATTTGATGAACTCACTAATCTGTGTGGTCATTGGTCGAGTAGTGTCCCATTTGACATTGTTGATAGATGGGAAGGATTCTTGAAAATAGAAAAATATGCACATAATGAGTGAACCAAACTTACATGAGTTAGACTTTGCAGTCCTGATTGTCCTCATGTTCTCATCTATATGCCTTAGTATAATTTCTGATAGATCTAACTGCAATCCCTTCTTAATAATTTTGTACGTTGTATCCACTACTTTGGATGCAATATTGTTCATCCTGCTAGCCTAAAATAATTTGTATCCTAAGACACATGCTCCAAATTTAATTTCATCATCGTTGATGGTGGATACCTTCAATCCTCTTCCATCCCATAATTCTCCTATGTTCTTTTCAATGTCAGTGCGAGGAGCATGCTTTAGTGCCTTTGGTTTATCGGTTATAGGATAATAGGTAACAATGTGTATAATGTCCCTAGTTATTTTTTTTGGCTCATCCATCCATATATATTATAGCCATTTACTCTACTCAATACTAACTGAATCCATTTGGTCTTGAATTTATTCAAGAATAATAGGGTATGTGTGAGCCCTTTTACTTCAATGTGTTTATGTTCTTTGATTGTTATATCATTGTTGCAAAGATTTTTTAAGATTTCTCAACCTCAAGGTCTCCTATTTATGCTCGGACATCCTCAACAAGTAAAACCCTAGCTGGTATAGTGGAGAATGCACCAGCATTGTCAGGTTGTGAAGCAACCTCAGGAAAAATCTTGTAATGAGGTTATTCACAAGTGATATTATTGATTACATTGACCTTTATCTTCTTTTCATTCTTGATCTTGGAGGTTCATGAAGTAGTTTCCATCATTTTAGAGATTTAGGGATTTTTCCCATAAAATAAAATGGAGTTCTTGGTGAATTTTGTTACTTACTTCAACCTTCTATGACTGCTCAGAATCTTTCTAAGTGTTGTGAATAGGGTTGAAGTCACTCTGTAATTTGGTCACTTTGTGCTCTGGTTTCGCTCTGCTTCTTTTCTCAAATCACTTTGTGAACAATGAGCTCTTATGTTTACTATTTATAAACTTTTGACCTAAGTCATGTCATAAATTCTCACCCACTTCTTGGTGTTTGAAGATGGAATCATTGGGTAGCATACACATTTCATTCTTGGTGAGAATGCAATTCTCGAGATAGGTGTCAACTCATTTGACTATTTATCAACAGATCTCGGTCTATGGAAAAGACAACATTGTCTTTTTACATGATTACCAACGGAAATCATTTTACACTAGCATCTTATCTTTTTATGTGTTAACTGACGATGCTCGGTAAGTATAGACAACTTAGTTTTGTATGTATACCGATGATTTTTGGTAAGCATTGACCGATGAGATTGAATTCATAGAATCATAACAAGTAATACCATAGTGCATCTTTAATCATTCTAGTTTGGCATTTCATTAATGTATAATGGAATTGATGCAAAATATAACTTGGTATAATGCAGTTCCATACTTACTTGTTCTGCTTAGGTGGGGGTGGTGATGTCACCAGATCCATTGGATAAGGTGTCACCATTTGCATTTCTCAGTCCAGCTTCATCAGTGTTTGTAGCTTTTATCCATATTTTTTTCTCATCTTCCTGATGTCTTCAACGGTGTTTCTATTGGCAAAGGTGCTTGTCTTTGTCACTCGATCTCTGCAATCCTAACTTAGATGACCAACTTTATGAAAGTGTAGACATGCCATCTGGGGTTAGTCCAACTCCTAGACTTTCTCATCCATTATCTCATGTAGTTTGTAGTAATGTGTCCAAATCTTCCACATGTAAATTTTTCCCATGTGTCATAATCCCAAACATATGAGTTACCGACTCTTTTCGGTTGATAGGTAGTTTCATTTTCTTTAGGCTTCCATGCTTGCCTTTTCTTGTTTTTGCATTCAAGAGATGTGTGTCCATGCCTTTTGCAAGTAGGACAGTATTTGTCCATGCAAGTTTCCTTCTTTGGTTGTTTCACCTCATATTTACATTCATATGCTTTATGTCCTTTTTTTTTACATTTATAACGAATTCCTATGAATGAAGGTGTGGATTTAGGAATACCTTTTATTTTTCTCTTGCAAACATTTGATGTGTGGCATGATTTTCCATAGTGATTGCATGACTACTTTCTTGGTCTTGGATTTGCATAGACATTCTTTGGATCAGCTTGGTATGGTGATTCTTCATTCTCAGTATACCCTAGTCTGGTGTTGTTGTTAACTCTTATTTGTCCATCCATAAAATCATCCATCCTTTTGGTGCTTTCTTCATCTCTCTTGATCATGTCAATGTGTTGTTGCTGAATTCTCACTTCATGCTTCAGTTTTTCATTTTCTTCTCTTATCTCAGCAATAGCTTCTATTCTTTCAATGAGTTCTATGTTTATTCTGTTTGCCTCCTGACTCATAAGAATAATCTGATTTGTGATCTCATGATGATGTTTTGTAAGTCTTTGTATTTGTGACTCTTTCTCTTATAGTTTTTCAGTAATCTTCCTCCTGTCATCAATAGCTAGTGTTATTTCTTTCTTAGCTTGTCTAGCATTGTTCATGACATCAAATATTCTTACCATTTGTGTCTCTTGACCAATTTGTAGAGATTTCACTTGTCCAGTCAGATGTTGATTGATTGATTTCAGACTTGTGATGCTTTCTCCATATGTGTCTAATGCTTTTCTAGTTGTAGATCCTAAATAATCAAATAGATCTAGTATCTCTTCCTCATGATAGTCTATTTCATTACAGTGAGATTCCATAATCTTTCTTTCATCCAGCAATTGTCTTATCTTGATTATAGCTTCTTTATATTGTTCATAAAAGATCTATATCTCTAATTTCTGATTCTCAATATTCTTGTCTAGCTTGTACCTTTGCATTGTATTATATTTTCTCTTAAGTCTTTAAAATTTTCCAAATAAGAGATCTATCTCTGATACCAATTGTTAGAAATAATGAAATGGTGTACTGAGATGGGAGGGGTGAATCAATACCCTCAAAACTTTTATCAATTAACCTTTATCCTTTTGTAAACAATCCACTGTATTACCATTCATATCTGATATTCTATCTTTTTGTATGTACCATCAATTCATAACCTAATTAGCATGTAAAACATTCATAGAAGAATTCATAAAATGTATAGACACGTGACACAAGATTTGGTAATGCATAAAACCCCTGTTAGAAGGTAAAAATTGCGGTGGGGATGAAACCCACAAAGCTTCACTATCTGCAGAATGGAAGGGGTCGGTTAAGGCTTACAATTTGATAACTTATGATGATCTACCCTATTAGGAGTATTATGTGGAGATTGGTTAATGTCTACTCTATTAAGAGCTTTAGAAACATTGTTTAGTGTGCACTCAGTTAAGATATTTACAAAGGATTGTTAAATCCACCTTTCTTGAAAGGATTTCTTCTATTTGTTACACTTGTTAGAATGTAGACAAAAATATTCAATGACCTGAGTGTATGAAATATACAATTTTTTATTACAGATCCATTAAATTCACATGTACAATGTATCACCTAATGTGATTGATTAATACCTCTGTTGCTCGGTAGCCTTGAATCTGGTTCTTGATAACCTAATTCATCTTTTGTTGTTCTTTCTTGAAACTCTTAGTCTGATCCATAGATGTGCTCCTTGGCTACTATCATCCTGGTGTAGGAGCACCCTTAATTTCATCCATTGGAATCACACCAATGGACCCAAATACAAAGGTTTAGGATAGTGATTGAATCTAGGATCCAATGTCAATCATAAAGTCCTATTTGTAAGGCAAAGTGACAATAGGTGTTGTTATAAACCTAGTTGTCTACCTTAGCCATTTTTTAACAAATTTTAGTTGTGTTGGGCTAGAATAGTCTAGGAGGCCTAAAAGAAGGTTGGAATTGTTAATCTAAAATTAATAAGGTCTTAAATGGAGTCTAGGTTTGGAACTTTACAATATTTTTGACAATTGACAACTTTTGTAAAAAGTTGTCAATGTTGTCAATATTGCATAATGCAACTTTTGCAAAAAGTGGCAGATTTGAATCCCAACGTTCACAACCAATTTTTTTGGTTGGAACTGTTTGGGAATTATATGAAAAAGGTTGAGAAACCTTTCTCAAAGGTTGGAGAGAACCTATTGTGAGAACTTTTATGCAAATTAATAAAAGCTAATTATTTTCTTGCAAATTTTGATTGTCATTGTAGTTTTACGATTTTGTACGAACACCAATGCATCAGTGGAGGACTTGGAAGGTTTTCCTAGTGTATTATGGGCATTTTTCAAGTGGTTTGAAGTCTTGAAACCAATTAGAACAAAAGTTATCCATTTTTGTGTAGCCACTAATTGCAAGAAGGCCCTAACTAGGGTTTCGAAACAAATTTCCTCTTTCCTAGAGATTCCACCATGGGAAAAGTCTAAGCCTTGGTGGAAAGGAAGGAGGGGGAATTTATTTTAAGATTTTTTTGGTCTTATACTAGGAGGCATTCAATGGAAGGAGAAATTATTAAACCCTCTAGACAGGCATCTAGATGTGACTGTCCAGAATTTGGGTTTTGAGGCACAACTTAGCCTAGGAGTGGAATGGAGACCTAAATCCTTGGATTTAGAAGTTTTGTGTGATCTCAAAAGTGTTCCAATTATAAATATTGGAAATTGAATCAAGAAGAGAGCACTTGCTTTGTTAAAGTGACCTAATAGCCCAATTAGTCCTAGGAGAGAATTGAGGACAGCAGGAGTTAGGGGATTCGTCAAGAGCCCTAAATTGGAGGGTGTTGTTGGTGGATGGATTGAAGAGTTTGAGGGTGGTCAAGACTTTCTTTGGTGGAGTTCTAAGTAAGTTTCCTTCAAGAGTCCATATTTTCTTCTTATAGCCTTATATAGGCTTAGGTGTCTAAATTGAGTTTCAGAGATATCTTTGTGTTGGATTGGTGTTTCATAGCATCTAAGTTTGATGTATAGCATGGATATAACCCTTTTTCCATCCCTAAATTAGTTGGTTCTAGCTGTGTCATATTTGGCCCTTAAGGGTGTTGGAGATTGGGTAGAAGATCCAATCTTGTCATTGTGGGTTTTGGAAACTATTGACAGAGCCCTAGATTGTATGGGAGTGAGGGGTATTGTGAATCCCTAGGTATCTATTTTGATATAGTTTGGGGATATGCTCCACATCCTCTCATCCATTTTAAATGAATGATTACACATCTATTTATACTATAGATTGACCTATTTTAGTTTCACGTATTACAAAGATAAATCTATGATCAAAGGTGTACAACTTGACCTTGATCTCCTAGTTTGCATGTTTTCAATCAGTTATACTGATTAAAACAATTACAATTACAATTCTTTTCCCTCAAGAAATGGTTTTAAATCAAATCAAAATGCTAAATACAAAACATAAGTGTTTTATCTAACATGGAAGTTAAATCCACATTTCTCGAGATTTAAATGACTTTCAGTGTCTGATGCTCATGTTTCTCTATTGTCATTCTATTGGTGTTCCTTCTGTGAACTTTCCATTGGGTTCCCTTGCTCTGTCAGGTTCCTCTGCTTTTCTTCTTTGTCAGTTTTCACTTCAACATTTTTGGGTTGAACTATGCAAATTGTGTTGGGTTTCTCTTGAACTTAGCACTTCTGGTGACCTTTGTTATCTATTACTTTTGGTTTGTAATAATATTATTTCTTTCAGTGTAGGTGTTACTGATGGTTCAAAACTGATTTTCCCTTTGCATACTAATGGAAAAAATAATGTCTTCTGACTTAAGTGTCGGGGCCCAGAGAGTTTTCTAGGATGAAACTTAAGGTATAGACGTATATGATGACACCTTCCTATATATAGCTTATATTTCCTACATGTGTCAGTTGCCTTTGGATTAGTGACTATTTCCTTGCAGTTTGTGTAGCACACCTGGAGTTAGAGAGCTATCAAGATCCTCTTTCTTAGTTATCACTTCCTTCTTTGGTTTTGTTATCCGAGTGGGGTATGTTTCTATCTCCTCGGCATAATGGGGTGGAATTTTATAGTTCCACATGGGTGGTTGGTAGTGATTCTTTACCGTTTGAGATTTGACGTCCTTGTTTTTGACATCCTTGTTCCAGTACTGGATGATCCTTATTTCAGTTGTGCTCATTATTATTCTTCATTGGTGGTTTTGATCTTATTATATCTATATTGTAATATTGTACTAGTGTATCGTATTTGATACCTAATCTAGATATTTTATCTTATTTGTATTAGAGTGATTACTATATACCCTATGACATGTGTAGAGGATGTGAGTTTTGATGTAAACTGTATGGTTTTAGTTGAGGATTTGTAATTATTTTATACATGTTATATTTTTTATCCATTTATAAATGTAAAATATTTTGTTTATGGTTATCTAGTTTGATTTTTGGTCTTACGTAATTCTATGTTATGGAATCCTTGAGTTTTGTAATCTATGCTTGTATTTGTTTATGTGAGTAAATAGTTATTCCTTCCACATTATTGTATTATCTTGTTGTGTAAACTTTACAAAAATTTGTTCACCAAACTTAGTAGCAAGTTTTAGGTTAATCTCTCTTGGGTTCCCTAGCGGGGCATTACATCGAGTATCATAGCCCATGTTTCTACACTAGGAACTCTAGGTAATGTATGCTCATTAGGTGTCTTATAGTTTAAATTTGAAAACAAACATAGACACAAAACTCTTTTTTATTTCAGACGATTGCTTTGTGTTGGGAGATTCATATCTCTATCCTTGTTGTAGGCTTCTAGGAGTAAGCCTGGTTTTAGGGGGGAGGATGTAATACCCACCCCTTAGTTTTATTTTTAGTTTCAATTGTCGAACTCTTTTAGGAATTTTCAAGTGTGCATTAGTTATTTAAATTGGTTTTGAGGATGTTCATGCATTACTTTTTATTATATTATTGATCTATTGGATAGTTGTGTATATTATGTGTTGTAGATGGATTTATGGTTATTTCATGATGGTTATTTATAAGTTATGATATCATTTCAATTATGAATTTACTGACAATACTGACATTATATTGTATGCACATGGGTCATTTGTATGTTTTACATTTTTGTTTGGTGTGTTTGATATGGTATGGGACTGAGTCGTAGTTACTTGCTTCGGCGAGATCCACATGATAAACTAATCTCAACCATTATATGTTATATTATATATATGTATGTTCATCTTTATGATGGAAGGTTTGCAGGTACCGAGAAACATCTTCCTTGAATTGGTAGGAGTGAGCATGCCCTATCACAATGTCTCAATGGTAAAAGAGGGGAGAAAATATTTAGGTCTAAATCCCTACCCTAAACCCTTATTTTTTCCTAGAGCTGGAGAAGAATCTAACTGACTACCCTATCTGAATTTGTCAAGTGACGTGGATTCATGAGCCTATCTGTGTGCTTGTTGTTTATGTTTTAGTTGTCTTTATGTTTAGATGGCTTTCAATTGGGTTTATGATGCTTTTGCCTTGTGTATTTAATGATTAATATGGTAATTATTAATGTTAATAATTACACCTTTAATAAGGTTAAAATATTAAATGCATATGTTTAATTAATTGATTTAATTATTAAGTCTTAATTTCATAATTGAGATTTAATAATTATTAAATCAAAAAAATTGAAATTAATTGTGCAAATTGAATTATTAAATATTTCTTTAAGTTGCATGATTAATTTATTTAATTTAATTAAAATATTCTCATACTTTTTTTTGAATTAACTATAAGGATATCAATAGAGCAAAAAGATACAACGAGAGTTTAAGTGGGGGAGGCCCATCCTCACCCACACAAGTTTACGGAGAGTTATAAAGATAGTTACAGTGAAGATAAAGTAACAAGTTTAGATAAGAATTTCATTATTGGTATCAATCCAGGAGGTCCAGCCCCCTGGTCCTTCCATCCAGACAGTACTTCTCTTATCTTGAGTTTGCTGCAGCAACGCAATCTGTCTATCAGTGGCATTCTTGCTGCAATTGATCTCTTTGATGAGTTTTTTCAGAGTTTATTCAAAGTTGCTAAAGTTATCATTGTGATTCCTCCAATCATGTCCATCTTTCAGCTCGTACTCGAACATGCTAGTGTGCGTTGTCCGAAGGAACTTCCCAAGTTTCTTCTTCTCCAAGGTCATGTTCATGTTCACCTACAGGGAAATTTTAATGTATGTGAGTTTTTGAAAAACCTCAGTAAGGGATCTAGGGGAGTCTTGATACCTCTCTTCATTTCTGCATTTCCAAAGCTGCCAAAGGATGTTAGAAGAAAGCATGTGCCAAAAAATATTCATATCACTTTTAACGTTAACAATAAAACCAGTATTAATTTCAAAAGTAGTAACAACCATAGGAAAGTAGATACCAAACATTTGCCAGATGCTTTTGGCAAAAGATAAATCAAAAAAGATGTGCCTGCTAGTTTATGGGCTTCCACAAAAAGAGCAAACAGGATTGTTGTTTTGATCTTTAATAATAGGAAGTTTGTCGAGAAGCAGCAACCATTTAAAGCATTTGATTTTAGGTTCAATAGGATATTTCCAAAGTCTGTCTAGATGCTTCTTCCAATCATTGTCATCAAGGTTAGAGTACCAGAGTTTATTCATATGACCAACAATGTTATTGTTAACAGCAATAACTTTATAAATGTTTTTAAATTTTAATCTTTCCAGAATGGTGTCATCTGGCCAGTTCATCCTATGAAACCTTTGAGAGTCAACATGGCAGCAAGTAGGTAGATCTTTGCTGGCCTTGACAATCATGGTATAAGTCTTCTTTTGAGAAAGAGGAATATTGTATTGAGAACTAATTTCCTCCCAGCTAATAAGTCTATCATTTTCAAAGAGAGATATGAACTGAGAAATTCCCAGATTTTTCCAATGCTTGGCAGAGCAACCTTGGGAGAGGGCAAGGGGTTTACCAGCAATGTGAAAATTCCACCAAATGGATCATTCACCAAAGAGGAGATTTTGATCAAAGAAGGTTCTATTAGTAATGAACTTTTTAGTGTGCTCCCAAGCTTTCCATATAGTTTTAAAGACCGAGGAACCTTGCACAA
>MU225079.1:866076-880789 GCA_018584345.1 Thuja plicata
AGGGGGAGGAGGTGACTGAGGTTTAGGGGAAGCTTTTCTAGAGAGAATCGGGCAGTTCTTCCTGAGGTGTCCTTCATGTTTACAGAGGAAGCACGCATTGAGTCCCCCTAAAACTTTGAGAGGACATGAGAAGAATTCATCTCCAAGATTGATTTCCAAGGTAGCAGGGATATCCAAACCCGGATGGAGCACAATCAAGGCTCTGGCATTCATGTGGGGCACTATTCTGGTCGTATCATCCATTCTTATGAGCTTTCCTAAAGGTTCAAGAAGATGGGGGAGAAATATCCATGGAAAGGGTGGCACATTCTTGACAATAAGCCAGCAAGGGGCCAAAAGAGTGAGGATTTCATCATGTATGGCTTCAGGTGTCCAGGCTAGGGCATGAAAAGAAGAGGTTCCCACCATCCAATATTGCTTCTTAAGAACAGCATGTTGAGCTTCAGAGCTATTAAAGAAAATAACAAACAAGCCTGATTGTATTTGCCTACAAAAAGAAATGTGATATCCAAGCTTCAAGTTCCAGTAGTGATGGAACCAGTCATCTAAAAATTTCTGTGGAGGGCATTTCTCAATGTCAACTGCGGCAAAAAATATAGCAGAATCCTTCAATCTTTTCTTTTCTTTAATTATTTCATTAACCATATCTGAATTAGGTGAAATGGAGAGGGGTAGCATGGCTTCCCTAGATTCCTTACCAGATCTTTGCGTTTCATCCCTGATATGGAATTTAGCTCCGGCGCCGATGGTGAAAGCAGAAATAGCTTCTGAAAAGGACTTTGGTTTAGGGGCCGATGCACCAGGGTCTTGGGGGATATTAGGATCGGGTTCCAAAGGAGCCCTAGTTGTCTGCGAGGTCGAGGGAATGGCCTCAGTTGAAGGGCAGGACTCAGACATTGCAAATAACAGTGAGTAAAGGAGAGAGCACACCTGCCATAGGAAGAGGTGAGATCGCCGATGGAAAACAGGAAGAGTAGAGAACACGATCACCGTGAAACATTGTACGAACGCCGAAAAAACTCTAGCTCTCATACTTTTTGATTTATGACTTTGATTTTTTATTTTAAAGTTAAGTTGTGCATTGTTTTAAGTGAAATTAAAATTTAAGTATTTCTTTTAATTAATAATCAATATTCATTTAGGGTTGCACTTTTTGTAAACCTAATTACCTGGTTTTCTATATCTCTGAATTGAAAGCCATTTGGAGGCATGTCAATCAGGTGGAAGGAGAATTCAGGTGGTTAGAGATTTCTGGAAAGCTTAGGAGTATTTTGGATTTGTGATTGCTTGGATTTTTATCAGATTCTTTGCATGAGTTACTAAGATAGGATCTTGAACTTATTAATTCCAGCCTTCCAGATCCCTATCTTCTATGTGTCTGGATTGTTGGGATCCTGTGTCTGAAACTTCTTTGTTTGATGTTGTGTGTTTTAAAATTTCTTAAAATTAAATTATAGGTTATTTGATCTTTCTGGTTATGTTTTCATTTTATGTATTTCTTTTAGTTATGTGATTTTGGGTTTAAGGGTTCCATTGAACAATCTAGGTTGTAAAATGGGTACTAGATTTTCAATCAATATGATTTAGTTTTCAAATTTTGCTATTAGGGTTTCAAATTTGTGATTAATGTTTTCCTTTGTGAGAAATTATGATATTGTTGCTCAATTAGATTATAGTCTTCAGATATGTAAATCCCTTACCTTGGAAAGAAGAAAAATACCCTTACCAAGTTCCTGTCCAAAACCCTGATCTAGAGCTGCAAGGAGGAAGATAATAAGGGTTAGTTTCATGCTATAGTTCACTTGAAAGAAAGATTAATATTAAATTTAATACCCCTTTTTCTTGGTTACATCAATTGCATGTAGGAAAATTCATTAATAATTTTTCTCATCTAAATCATGTTTTTTCTTTATTAAAATATATGTAATTTGTGCCCAATTAGATGCTTTATCTTTTCTTGATATATATATATATATATATATATATATATATATATATATATATATATATNTTGATATATATATATATATATATATATATATATATATATATATATATATATGCTTATTTATTAAAAACAAATAAATTAAAAACATAAATCATATTGTTGTCTCAAAAAAAAAAGTACAGACAGGTTTTAAAAATAATTTTTCTGATATTTAAAAAAATAAATAATAATAATACTTCATATGTGTGATGGGAAGGAGTTTGAGGTTGGCCCAACTCCCTCCCAAAGTTATTTTAAAGTTACTTTTTATTATAATTATGTTTTGTTTTAAATTAAAACAAATTGTTAATTTTTAATTTTTATAAATCATCTTTATTTATTTATTTTTCATGTTGATTAATAAAAAAATTTTAGATAAATTAAATTGTTTTTTATTATTATTATGTGGGGTCCTTGACCCTTGGTTATAGTTAGTTATTATTTAGTATAATTATACTCAACTATTATTTAATCGTTATTTAGTTTTTAGTTATAAAGTTTAGTTTTAATAAATGTTTTTTTTTTTTTAATTTAAATATTTCATTTCTTGACCCGTTAATGGGAGTGGGAGGGTTCAAATTTTGGCGAGGGTCAAGGATGCAAGTATGAGTGTATGGCAATCTCCATCCCCTAGATGGATCAAAATTAATTTTGATGGAGCCTCACGTGGCAACCCGGGAATATCTGGGATAGGATACATTGCGCGAAATGAGAGGGGAGAAATCATGGTGCTAGGGGCCAAAAAGCTGAAAAATGGAACAAACAATGACGTTGAGTGCTTCGCAGCAGTTGAGGCCATCCTAATCGTGAGACCATTACAACTTAGGAGAATTCACCTGGAAGGGGATTCACTCCTAGTAGTGAATGGGATAGCCAAAGGAAAAATGGACACCTGGTACCTAAACAAACACATTAGACAAATTCAGAATCTAGTGAGCGAATTTGAAGACTTCAAAGTATCACATGTGCTGAGAACAAAAAATGAGATGGCAGACAAACTCTCAAATGTGTGTGCCAATGGATCACTAGAAAACCATTTTGAATTATTTGAATATATGAGGAATGGAACATAGAGGTGGACAAGCACACCAAGGAAGGAAACCATAGATTTGGGGCTTTCGAATACAACAAAACCCAAGGCTGGACAACTAGAATCAGAAGGAAGGAATTTGTAATGGAGAGCACGTGGCACAAATTACCTATGAGAAGGAAATTGATATGATGTAAAGTTGCATGTGTGTGAGCAAGAAGTAACATGATGCAATGCCCCGTAAGCTGAGGACTTCATGACATGTGAATGGAGAAAAGGTACAAAGAAGAGTAATGAGAAGGGAAGGAGGGGACAACAGCATAATGATATCGCCTTTTGGGTCTCTAGAGGCTTCAAAAGAACTTTAAAGTTAATTGATGAGAAGGAAAGCCCAGCATTTTGAACTTTTGAACAGTAGGTAGCAAAGCACAATGGAGGCCAACTTCTACCTTGGTACAATAGGAAAAACCCCAACCTTCGTAGGCCACATCATGCTAAATTGACTAAGCCATGTCTTCAAGGAGGATGGTGAAGATTTCTAGAATGCAGTACACGATATTTTTGGGGACCACTATTTGCAAGATTAGTGGAAACCCCGCATGAACCTGGACAATTCATCCTTGTTTGTAGTGCTAGGTCTATTGGTGGCGACATCTAAAGATGAAGTGTAGAGGGTAGTAAAGAAGTGCATGGCTATTAAGTGGGTCAAGGGAATTGAAGATATCCTACAGAAGACGGAGGTGGGGGTGGGGTTGCACATGGGCAATGCACCATTTTGAATGGTGGGACATGGAAATAGAGAACTGCAACCATTAGTGCTCTGGTCTTCAGCCAGCCCATAGGATGTTCACTTAGCCCAAGCCCTCAATGGTTGGAATGATTTGAAGGCCACGTTGGAGAAAAGGAAGGTGGAGGTGCAGAAAGAGGGTGAGCTTGATGGGAGAAAATGGAAGCAAACACCCATTAAATCTAGCGCGGAGGTGGGAGTGGATGGTAGGTCATGGATTTGAAGGTAGCTGAGGACCACAAGGATGGGAGAAAAGGCCAATGTAGCATGTAGGGCTCGCAAAGTGGAGGAAGGAGGCACAAGTGGTGAGGCTGAGGGTAAGACCCGCGTCGGTGACCTAGTGAAGGAAGGTGGCACTTTGGGAATTTCACAAAAGAGGAGGCTACCAAATGGTTCAAATAATGGGTGGGGTAGTGGTTTCCTTTTTTGATGTTTTCGAATAGAATATTGATAATATTTCTAGCATGTTTACCTATAGCTGAACTTAGGAGCATATCAGAGGAATGCAATGAAGTTTTTGCATGATTGTAATCCATAGTCATGTATGGTACTAATGTAATCTTTTCCTACATATTAATGAAAATCTATAATACCGATCAAAAAAAATCATTCCTTTAATTTAGTTAATATTAAATTAAAGTTCAATTAATATGTTTTGTTTTATAATTTAAGAATTTTTTTAATTTTAAATTAATTTTTAATTTTTAAGTTAATTTTTAGTTTATTTAATTATAAATTAGTATAAATTAACTTAAAATTTTTAAATTAGTATTTCATAGTTTTGATACTAGATTAGTTTGACTTTATCTTCAAATGATAGTTTTTAATTAACGAACATATTAGTTAAATGAGTGTTGTTTTTGGTTGATTTTCATCGTGTGTATATAAACTTGATTAATTGATTCTTTTTATGTGTTTGTTTTCTTCGTTATCTTTGGGAGTTTAAGTCAACCTTAGGAAATGTTACAAAGGCTTGGAATGTGTTTTCTATTTTTACGTCCTCATTGTGGTTGTGACTTGATTATTTTTCCCAACCCTAACCTTGTAAGTTCATGTTGTTTATGTTTTCTCTGAGAGTACATTTTTATGTTATGATCGTTCATTTGTCTTGTGAGGAACTGGATTTGAGGTTTTCCTTCATGTGTACCCTTTTTAGATCAATGTGTGATCTATGAGCTTAGGGTAGGTTATATATTTGTGTAGTAGGGGTGGCTTGTAATAAGTGTTGGGGCCCACAAGTGGCCGCTAGGATCGCTTATTGCAAGTAATCTTTGTTAATGTTTGTATCTTCAGTCGTATGATCATTAGAATACATATTAATAATGTTGATTAATAATAATATAATATATATGTTATATTATCATTAATCATATGAAATTTAAAATTTAATATTAAATTATTATATTATTATTCTTAATTAATAATTGATTGATGAAACATTATAAGATTGATTAAATTATAATTAGTTGGAAGAGGTATGTCCTTTCTTATAAATAATAATGATAGACATGTACCATGAAGGGACATGTCTCTCCTATCCTCATTCACAATATAAATGAAAGAGAGATTTTTGCATTTGGAAAATACATACAACATATAGTGTTATTACATTTGAATCTATCCTAAAAAAAACTTAACATGGTATCAGAGCCAGACTGCAAATGTAAGAGAGGAGTTTGTTGATGGTGAATGTGT
This sequence comes from Thuja plicata, assembly GCA_018584345.1. Lineage (NCBI taxonomy): Eukaryota > Viridiplantae > Streptophyta > Pinopsida > Cupressales > Cupressaceae > Thuja > Thuja plicata. The sequence continues at coordinate 871,576 of MU225079.1, forward strand.
GGTTGTCTCAGAAACTACAGTCTCGGTAAAAGGACCATATCTCACAAATGCACTGTTGGATTTTGCTAAATTTTAGATATGTTGGTGAAAACCTAATCTCAAAGAATCTCATTGAAGCAATTAGAGTGAAAGTCTAGGATTCAAAATTTATTATGGACTATGTACGAGTCTATGTGAAATTTCTAAAAATGACTTTCATTAAAGAGATATTTTAATTTGTTATGATCATGGTCAAGCAATAACAAAGAAGCATGCATTCAAGGAAGGGTTTCTATTTCTATAAAGAAAGCATCAATTATATAGTGTCACCTATCTTGGATAAATCATGTCATTTCATAAGAAGACATGAGAATTGTTCAAAGATATAAGAGTGGGAATTGTACATTATGGGGGAGAATAATAACAAATGTTACATTTCCATGCTTAGTGTGGGGAGATAATTCAAATGGGAGATGTCTCTCAAATAATATTATAAGGTGTTTTATGATTTTATGTATGGACCTTCATTGAAGCAACTTGTGTCAAGGATGATGATGCATAGATAAGTATTTATTATCTTTAAATATTACATTTATCTACTCATTATAGTTTCTCTCTCATCTGTATTTCTATACATACTATAAGAGATATTTGTCTTGATCTTTTCTGGAGATGCTCTTGTAGGAAAAAGAAAATTAGATTTAGAGGGAGTCTGACTCTTCAGAGGTGACTTTGGATGAGGAGATAAAAGATTGATATCAGACTCAGAGGGAGTCTGACAATTCATCTTAAGCAATATTGGATGATCAACAGATTGATATTGGCTCAATGAGTTCTTCTCTATGAGAGAAGTTTGAGGTGAAATCCCTTATTACCCTCTGTGTTGAGGCATGATGGATGTCATGTGTGTGACTCCATATTTTTTAATGGGTCTGCCCCCTGTGTAAATCATGAGGAAGCGACGACTTCCAAATGATTATCACTTGTATTTGTTAAAGTTATTGAAAGGTGATGATCTTACAATAACTTGATCTTCTATCATGATAGACATCTTATGATGGTTGAAACAGATCATGATAGATGATGTGAATGTTCCTGTGGTAAGTGCACATTACCTATGGACATATTTTGAGTACTTGGTGGAGATCATGTGACTTGATGTTGGTAGGCCATTACTCTGAGTACTTGGTGGACATCTTGTTGACTTGATGTTGGTAGGCCATTACTCTAAGAACTCAGTGAATATCATGCAACTTGATATTCTGCAGGCCAATGCTCTCGATATCATGATATGATATCTTTGTAAAATTTTGAGTACTTGGTGGACATCATGTTGACTTGGTGTTGGTAGGCCATTACTCTGAGCACTTGGTGAATATCATGCGACTTGATATTTTGTAGGCCAATGCTCCTGATATCATGATATGATATCTTTGTAAACTTTTGAGTGCTTGGTGGACATCATGTTGACATGATGTTGGTAGGCCATTACTCTGAGAACTTGGTGAATATCATATGACTTTATATTTTGTAGGCCAATGCTCCCAATATCATGATATGATATCCTTGTAAACTTTTGAGTACTTGGTGGACATCATGTGACTTGATGTTGGTAGGCTATTACTCTGTGTATTTGGAGAATATCATGCGACTTGATATTCTATGAAAAATACTCCCAATATCATGAGATGATATTTGTAAATTGATGAGTTATGGTGAATTTCATATTGAGGTGATATCTAAAATATTTTTTGAGTTATGGTGAATATCATGAGACTTGGTATTCTTGGTCAGACCATATCTCTTGATATCATGATGAGGTGATATCTTCTCTCTTAAAAGTAATGGATCTTGTGTTAATCATATTTTGATGAATTTTATCTACCCTAACTAAGAGGGAGTGTTGATGCCTTGTGTAGATATGGTAAGGGTCATAAGTGTTGACATGGAGACCACTACACATTTTGTTTGATCATCCTCTCTAGCTAAGAGGGAGTGTTGCTATTTTTATCTTTAGTCATATGATCATTAGAATACATATAATATATGTTGATTAATAATAATATAATATATATGTTATATCATCATTAATCATATGAAATTTAATATTTAATATTAAAATATTATATTATTATTCTTAATTAATAATTGAATGATGAAACATTATAAGATTGATTAAATTATAATTAGTTGGAAGAGGTATGTCCTTTCTTATAAATAATAATGATAGACATGTCCCATGAAGGGACATGTCTCTCCTATCCTCATTCCCAATATAAATGAAAGATAGATTTTTGCATTTGGAAAATACATATAGTGTTATTGCATTTGTAGCTATCCTAAAAAAACTTAACAATCTTAACAAGTGATATACAAAACATTAATGAGGTTTTAAAATAAATTAATAAGATAAGGTTCCTCACCCATGCTTGAGTGCTAGTATAGGATAAGATGGAGGATGAGATGATGCTTTCCACCTTCAGAGGTGTGTGCCTAGCATAGTTAGTGACTTCATCTATTTGATAAGTCATTGATATTGTATATGGTCACTTAAGTGTCAGGGCCCAGAGAGGCTTCTAGGATGAAACTTAAGGGTTAGACATATATGATGACACCTTCCTATATATAGCTTAGATTTCCTACATGTTTTGGTTGCCTCTGGATTAGTGAGCATTGCCTTGCAGTTTGTGTAGCACACCTAGACCTAGAGAGCTATCAAGATCCCCTTTCTTAGTTGTCACTTCCTTCTTTGGTTTTTTTATCTGAGTGGGGTATGTTGTTATCTCCTCAACACGGTGGGGTGGAATTTTATAGTTCAACATGGATGGGTGGTAGTGATTCTTTACCATTTGAGGTTTAACGTCCTTGTTCTAGTATTGGATATCCTTTTTTAGTTGTTCTAATTGTTATTCTTCATTGGTGGTTTTGATATTATCATATCTATATTGTAATTTTGTACTAGTGTATCGCATGTGATACCTAATCTAGATATTGTATCTTATTTATATTAGAGTGATTACTATATACTATGCAACATGTGCAGAGGATGTGAGTTTTGATGTAAATCATATGGTTTTAGTTGAGTATTTTTAATTATTTTATAGATGTTATATTTTTTATCCATTTATAAATTGGAAATCTTTTTTTTATGGTTATCTAGTTTGAGTTTTAGTCTTACGTAATTCTATGTCATGGAACCCTTGAGTTTTGTAATCTATGCTTGTATTTTATTATGTGAGTATATGGTTATTTCTTCTACATTATTGTATTATCTTGTTGTGTAAACTTTAAAAAAATTTGTTCACCAAACTTAGTAGCATGTTTTAGGTTAATCTCTTAGGTTCCCTGGTGGGGTGTTACAACATAGATGACTGACAAAAGTGTATGGACATTGTACAAATGTTTTAGAGTATGCAAAGATGGGGATGTGTACAGGGATGAGTTATGATCTTGTATCTAAGGTCGCTTAATTTTTATGTTTTTGTTTGTTTGAGTTTCAACAGTTTTGGTGAAAAATGTTTGGAGAATAGTGGCAGAGAAGTGTGATAGAGCTAGAGCACGATTCACGTTATGCAAGCTTGGAGAATTTATGGAGACATGTTTTGGAATTTTTGTTATTATTCTTGGGTTGAAAGACTCTTGATGATGTCATTTGTGGTGTGTGTTCTGGAGAAGACCTATTTGGGGTCAACTTCAGAGATGTGGCATGTATTATGGATAGCAGGTGTGGATTGTCGATCTTTGATTATATTTAATAAATTATAATTGATGTTTAATTTTTATAGATACCATGTGTATCTTATCAGGGGGTTATGTAATTATTCATGCATTGGGGAAGTCTTAATTGGATGACCTAATTAGTTATTGTAAACTTGTATAAAGGAAAGTTATTTTCTCGGTTAGGTGAGTGGACAGTAAAATGTGAAAGTTGTGAGCTTGTATTTTAGAAGTCTGTTGGATGTAGAGAAGAGGTTATGATTAAATAAATTCATTGGAAATATTTAAGCAAACCTATTGCTATCAATCAATTCACTGGATATTATATCTTTATATATTTGTATCTAGGACAGTGAGTCCTAAAGGTGGATTTAACCTTCTTTAGGTAAATGAGCCTCGGCAGTGAGCCTGTTGTTCCTCTTGACTCCTAATAGGGTATGTCCTTTAATAGGGCCTATGTAATTTATGTAATAATTATCTCCTAACAGGGATACTATATTTTTAGTGCATTTTTGTGGGTACTAATTCCCACCGGGGTTTTTCCGTTAACAGGGTTTCCTCAACAACAAATGGTTGTGTTATGGTGTTTTTGTTAATGTTTTCAAAATTGCATTTATCTTTTGATTGTTAAAGGTTAAAGTTTAAATATTTGGCATACATAAGTCACCCCTGCCCCCTCCCTCTTATTTGTTTTGGTGGACTATTATTGCTAACAGGTTTTAGTGCAATTTTTCTCTGAAATGAGCCTTTGTGTTGGCAAAAAAGTTGGTGCCCAAATGCATCAATCTCTTAGCATCATATTTGGTGTCATAGTTGACACCATATTTTGGGTCGGGTTTGATGTCGACTATTGTGCCATTTGTGGCACCCAAGAAAAGAAGAAACTAGTTGCATTCACTTGGAAATGGGTATTGCACCCAAAATAATGTCAGATTTGGCATCAAATTTTGCTTCTCTTGTTGCTTCTAGTTTTCCTTCCAATTGTGCTTCCTCATTTTCTTCTTGTTATGCTTATAGTTTTTCTTCTTGTATTTCTTATAGTTGTGCTTCTATTGAAACGTCCTTTATTGCTTTTGATTTTGCATCTGGTTTAGCTTCCTTTTTTGCTTCCAGTTTTTCTTCTATTATAACATCATTTTTTGCTTCTAGTTTTTCTTCAAAATTAACTTCTTGTATTGCTTCTAGTTTGAATTTTATTATAATGTCATTTGGTGCTTCTATTTTTTATTTGATTTTTGCTTCTGATTTTCTTCATGGTTAGCTTCCATTATAATTTGTCATTTGTTTCTTCTAAGTTTGCTTCAAAATTTGCTTCCCATTTTTCTTCTAGTTTTTCTTCCCTTATAACTTCTATTTTTTCTTCTAGTGTTTCTTCAAGGTTTTCTTCCATTATAACACCCTCAGTTGCTTCATGGTTTGCTTCAATGTGTGCTTCCTTGTTTTCTTCTAGTGTTTCTTATATTTTTATTTTTGTGTTACTTCTGGTTTTTCTTCTTATGTTGCTTTCAGTTTGATGCCTATTATGATGCACCACTTGTTACTTCCATTGTTGCTTCTAATTTTTCTTCTTCTATTTCTTCCAATTTTGCAACCGGTTTGACTTCCAATTTTGTTTTTTATTTTGTTCCCTTTTTTCTTCCAATATTTCTTCTTTGCTTCCATCTTTTCTTCTTTTTTTGCTTCCCATTTTTCTTCCAGGTTTGCTTCAATTTTGATATCTTTTGTTGCTTTTAAAATTGCTTCCATTATTACTTCTTTGTTTGCTACTTGAATTGCTTCTATTTTTGCTTCCTACATAATGCCAAGTTTTTCTTCCAAGATTGTTTCTAGTTTGGCTTCCATTGTTGCTTCATTTTTTACTTCTAAAAATGCTTCTTATTTTACTTCCATTTATTTTTAATTTAATATTTTTTATTCCAAGCATGAAACCCATATCGACACCAAGAAGATGCACTTCAAAATATCTATAATTTAATAAAATTTGACAATATTCATCCTTAACAACAAATTAAAATCATGGTCATACTTAATAAATATTCATCCAAAAATCATTGACCACTTTCAATATATATATAAATTGACAAGTGAATACTAGTAAGATCATTATATATAACTAAAACAAGTAAAAGTCCAATATGCCAGTAGATAAAAAAACATGTCAAAATGATACATGTCCAACAATCAGCATAATTCAAAATGATACTGTAGACGTCCAAAATCATCCTTATATTAATTTAATTAATATGCCCATAGCATTATAATTAATTTTAATTAATTATATTTGTTATATTCTTCTATTTATTTAATTAAATATAATTCGCTTTCCCTAGTATTTAAATTTAATTTAAATACTACCCCCTTTGATGTATTAAATTTTATTTAAATATATTTCCCTTCATAAGTCCCCTTTAAAAAAAAATTTAATTTATTTATTCCTCCACATGACTTAAATTCTACTAAACCAAATTAATCTAAATTTAGATTAAGCTAATTTGAACCTAGATCCTACCCTACCTCACATCACTCTCACCAAATAAATCTACTCACTAACTAACTAAGGTTAATTAGGCTAATTTCTTGATTCCTACAACAAATTAGTCCTAATTATTTGCTCACACATGTGAGCAAACTTTCAAAAATTGAAATTTTAAAATCATCCTAATTTGGTGCCAACAAGGTTTCTTACAACTTTTATGACACTTTCTAAAAGTGTTTTATTGAACAAAAACTCTTACACCTCTTACAAGATCCTTCACATGTGTACTTTTGTTCACCTTGACCTATCACATCAAAAATTTCTCACACATGTGTGAGAAAAGTGGGCCTCTTGCATGGCTTATGTGTCCCTCATGTGGCACCTATGTGGATACCAAATGAGCTCCACCTCATCCAAGCCCTCTCTCTTCTCAAAAAAATCTATAAATAGAGGTCATTGTCAAGAGCAAATCATCTCCCTTTTTTGCATTGTTATCATGCTAGTTTAACTTTTGAATTCTTAAGCTTAGTTTTCATGTTCATGCTTTCATTCTTGTAGCTCATTTCAAATCTAGATATTACATGTTAGGATTAATGGAATGGAACTAGTTTCTTTTCATTAGATCTTGCATATCATTCTTAGCATAATTTTGCATTATCATTTTCATACATTTGATGAAGGCTTGAGACAAGTTCCTCATACTTGTTCTTGAGCTCTTCATTATATCCATTAGTTGCATTTAGTTTTCATCCATGGATCAAGTTGGATTAAGTTATTATGTTGGGAGAGCACACCCACAAACTTCTCTAAGAGAAAATCAACAAGGCATTGGGTGCCCTTGTTTAGCTCATCGGAGGTTATGATGGAGTCTCTTATTTTCGTAGTATGCTTTTAGACATGTTAGTGTAGTTGATTGATTTATACCTCTAACATTTACATGTCTGAGCGTGCTCCCAATAGGTTAGATTCTAGCATATACATTTTGGCATGCCCGGTGGGACCCACGTCCCTAATTTTCTAATGTTTTTTGCAGATTTTCTGTGGTTCTGGAAATTTTCACGCAGACCCGTCTCTGCTTTGGAGTTTTTGTCTCTATAGATCACCATCTGCGCTTCCCAACCATCTGCGCTTCAGGGTCGTCTGCGCCTATAAATCACTGTCTCTGCCTATTGTAAAATAGATCTTTAGTAACCTAGTTTAAACCATTTTTTTATTAGATTTCAAGTTTTTAACTCTCAATTTTTTGACAGAGTAATGTTTTTTAAGGGTTAAATGTTGTTAAAACTAATAAAAAAGTTAATATTTATGCACTCAATCTATTTTACAATAAAAATTGACTGTGTTTATTTGGCCATCTATGTAGGTGATTCATCATTTCCGCAGATCATCGTCTACACAGATAACCGTCTGTGATACTTAGTCGTCTATGCATTTTTCTTGGGTTTTAATGATTTTTTACAATGTTTAATATCTGAAACTTCAAGACTACTAACAGTTTTCATACAGGTTTCCTTTGATTTCTAACAAATTTTGGGAATTGAACTTGTATGTCTAAACATTAGTCTTTTGAATTAATGTTGCTTAAAAGTAAATTTACCACATCCAATCTTAAATGACTTAAGGGAATTAACTTCACATATCTTGAATGACATAAGGCAAATAAACACACTTTTCTAAACTTTATTTTTTTTTTTGGGAAACAAATTGAGCCTATATGATTAACCATACTATTGTGTCTTTTTCTTAGGTAGAAAATACTTATTTTCTCTAATTAAGATCAATTTGGAAATGAATACTTCTTGGTGTGTTTGAAGAAGTGTTTTTCAACACTTCTTTCAAGCTATTTTTTTATTAGAATAAATCCCTTAATATACGTGATGCTATGATTAAGTTATAGTTGTATCCTCTCCCCTCACCTTCATGGAACTTGGGTGAAGAGAAATCTTAGCTTAATCAAGCTTCTAGAGAGGTCTGTCTAGAGGGTGTGCTTCCCCTTTAGAGGATGACCTCAAAGTGGTAATCCCTTCGGCCGGTATAGAAATATAGTGTGACCCAAAGGTTTTCTTGATCCCTTCAAGCTTGGGAGGGTCATATTCAATGGTAGTCCATACTGAGTGAATATCCTCAGCATATTGGCATGGTTGAACTAGAGACTTAAGTGTCTCACGCCATACAAACTGATTGGGGGCACACCATGAAATCTTATTAGTAACTGTAACTTAGTAGCCTACCCGATTCACCTCCAAATAGTGATTTATTATAGTGCAAGGGGAGGGAAGATTCTCCCCCCAAGATTCTCATCATACATGTCCTAGGGTATTGTGTTGTGAAAGAGATCTTCATAGCATGGAAACAATACCTGGCAAAAGGCAAAAATATGGGCACCCTTTCGGGGTTGACACTATTGTGTGAGTTGAAGGACTACCAAGCAATGGGCCTATAATATTTCATGTGAAGCCAATTTCCTAAGGTAGCTATTTTTTGAACTATCTTCATTGTGATAAACTAAGTGAAAACATAAGTGGATTGAAAGAGTCACTTGACCATACACAAACAAAATATTGCAATTGTATCAAAGTTCCCCAAAGTCACAATTGCTTGTCTCCTGCAAGGTTGCTTTGTCCCTTCCAGGACTGTTTTAGACATGTGTCTTCAATAACTGTCAGTTATGCCCAAAATATGAGTCAAGATATACTTAGCATAGTCAATGCCTTTGATGTATGTTGAAAATCAGTTCTTGACAATGAAAAAATTGACCTGAAAATTCCAAAATCAATCAAAATCCTATATTGTCATATCCACATCAATCCACTTCTTCATCATCATTCTTCTTATCCTAATCACCTCTTCCAAGTCATTTTTATTATTCTCAATCATTCTAATCATTCCATCCTAAACATCCACAATCTTCCTAATTGATGAAGGGTGCTCCCCTTAATGCCACAAACACATAACAGAAACAAAGAAGCAACAACAATTTGCAAGAACAGAAAATGGGCTTCTTATTATCTCCACAAATGTGGAATTACAAACTTTTAGAAT
>MU225079.1:884976-901465 GCA_018584345.1 Thuja plicata
GTCAAGAGACTCAAATGGTGAAAATGATTGATGTCATGAATGATGCAAGAAAAGCTGAAAATGAAAGAACTCTAGCCATTGATGATAGGAGGAAAATTATAGAGAAACTACAAGAGAAAGAATCAGATATTCTATGACTCACTGAGCATCACCATGAGGTTACCAACCAGATTATTCTTATGAGTCAAGAAGCAAACAGATTAAATATAGAACTCATTGAAAGAATACAGATCATAGGTGAGCTAAGAGAAGAGAACAAAAAATTGAAGCATGAAATCAAAGTCCAGAATCAACACAACAAATTAATTAAAAAGGCTAAGGATAGCAACAAAAGGATGGATGATTTTCTTGATGGACAAAGGAGAGTCAATAACTACACAGGATTAGGGTACAAAGAGAATGGTAAATCTTCTAATGAACCAAATCAAAGGAATGTTTTCACAAACCCAAGATCCAAGAAACTATCATGCAATCATTGTGGAAAACCAGGCCACACCTCAAACACCTGCAGAAGCAAAATAAAAGGTATTTCTCAAGAACAATCTAAATATATTGGTAATTGTTATAAATGTCAAAAAAAAGGACACAAGGCATATGAGTGCAGATCCAAAGTAAAAAAATCCAAAGAGAAAAACCTATATGGACAAATACTATCCTACATGCAAAATGAATGGGCATACGCATAAGGAATGCTAGAAAAAGAACAAGGCATGGACACCAAAGGAAACTAATAAAAGCTAAAAACCAACAAGAGTAAGTAACTCATATGTTTGATACTATTATACATGGGTAATTTGCATAGCATGTGGAAGGTATGGTCATATTGCTGCCAACTATATGAGAAAGTGGACTAGAAGGTCAAGAGGTTGGACCAATCCAGGTATGGCATGCTTGCATTGTCATAAGGTTGGACATGTGATAAAATATTACAAAGACCAACTGATAGACACAAGCACACATCCCAATGGAAATACCATTGATGACATTAAGAGAATAAGAAAGAAGATGTGGGTAAAAGCCACAAACACTGAAGGTGCTGGAAAAAGCAATGCAAATAGTGACACCTCATCTAATGGATCCAGTGACATCACTACATCTAACTAGATTGCAAAAGTAAGTATGGAACTGCATCATAAAAAGATTCATCATACATCAATTCCATTACATATAGTTCATATTGTAATATTAGCATAAATAAAGATGTAATACATTGCTATTTGCTAAAACTATTGAAAAGATACCATCGAATAATGGGCACAAATTGCATCGGTGAACACACAAACAAAAGTTAGTACTACTTACTAGAATTTATCGTTCATTACAAAGCAAAGTGTAAACCAATTGGAGATCGGTGAACATTGAATCTACAACAGCTATCTTCGCAACCTCACCGACAATCATCGGTGAAGTCTCCAAAAATCGCTAGCAACCCAAATTCTTTGTAGAGAGACCAAAGGTGTTGTGAATGTCTATACTGACAAAATTAGTCTTTGTAAACTGACAAAGTTGGTGAGCATTAATGACAACTTAGGGCTCAAAAGGGGTATAAAAGCCTGACGGGTGAACTCATTTTTGCACCCATAATTTTTGAGCAGAGCAGACTAGAGCGATTTAAGAGAAATTTGGAAAGTGACCCATAAGAAATCATTGTAACAGGAAGCATTCACATTCACAGGAAATCAAACAAAATTTGTAAGTAATACCACTCACCAATCGCACTATTTTATTTGTGAAAAGCCCTAAATTTTCTGAAACCAAAATGGCATCGACTTCAAGAGTTGAGAAAATCAAAGTGGATAAGAAAAAATCCTTCAAGCTTGTCAGCAGAGGAACATGTGTTGAACCTAAATACAAGTTACATCCTGAAATAGCTTCACAACCTGATGATTCCAGAGCATTCTCCCGAATCCCACATAGGGTTTTACTGGTAGAGGATGTAAGGTCCTATATTCACTGTAAGATCTTGGAAATAGGAGATCTAGACCTAGATAATTCCTATAGGGAATTATGTGATGATGCTGGAAAACTCAAAGATGAGCACAAACACTTGGAAGTAAAGGGACTCACAAATGCACTGCATTTTCCCAAGGTCTTCAAAATAGAATGGATAGAGATTATTCTTAGCAAAGTTCATAACAAGACTCTATGGCTAAATAATCCAAAGGAAATAACAAAGGATGTTATTCATTCCATCGTAGTTTATCCTACAACCAATAAGCCACGGGCTCACAAGCACCCATCTCTAGCAGGAGTGGAAAAATTGACTGGTGCTAAGTCAGATAAAAGAGCACTAAAAGTCAACACCATTACCAACGTAGAGATAAAGTTTGGAGCATGTTTTGTTGGATATAAGATTTTCCAAGCAAGCTGAATGAATATCATATCTAGTACCACTATGAGCACAGCATACAAGATTATCAAACAGGGGAAGAAGATGGATCCCTCAGAGATCTTGTTACATCAACTGGAGGAGAACATATGCACAATAAGATCTTCAAGGACAAACACTTGTAATTTTGGTTCCCTCATAATGTGCATATTCTTTTATTTTGAAGAATACTTTCCTTCCATAGGAAAATTTGTATGGGACACAAGCAGACCCATAACCATTCAGATAGGTGAATTCATAGAATCAATAGGAACAAACTTTGATAATGTTATGCATGAGTATTTCAAAACCATAAAGGAAATGTTGCAAGCAAGAACTAGAATTCCTAAAATTCTAATAGAAGAACATTGAGAAGACATGTGTTTCATGGTAGATACTAATTTCACATACATACAAGTAGTAGTACCAAGAAAATCACGGCTTTCAAAATTGGACTATGAAATCAAAACTGGATTAGCCAATGAGTGCATTAAGGCACTATTAAATGAACTAGTAGACAATGAGCTACTAAGATTTGGTACCTATGAAGAGGCCAAATAGAAGATTAAAACAAATCTTGTTTTCAAGAAGGCTATAAAATAGTCAAAAAGAATGGTGAAGAATTTGAAAAAGAACTTGAATATATCTTCAGATGAAGAAGAAGAAAGAGAAGGTGAAGAGGAACAAGAAGGCATGGAGGAAATACCAAGGACAAGATAACCATCAGTGATACGGCAGAGAAAAATGAATCAGAGGAAGAAGAGTTTGATTTACCACTTCCTTCTCCACCTAAGAAGTCAAGAACAAGAAGTCAAATAGCACAGGATGCAATTCCTTCTCAAATGGTAAAAGGAAAGGTGTATAAAAGGAAACCTGACACAGCAATGGAAAAACAACCAGCTAGGGCACCTGCCAAAAGGAGGAAATTTGTTCAGACATATGAGGATTTAGAAGACTTGGCAATGGATGAGCCTAATGCTGCAAAAGTAGTGGAAACAACAAAGGATACATCACCCAATGAAGACATCGATGAACTATGTAAGTATATTTCTGAGGCTACATCTATTGGACATCCTAAGAATAGGAAATGGTTAAGATGGGATTATGTACAACAAAATAAAATTGAAGATGCACTTATTTCTAAGATGTGCAGACATTATTATATCCCATTGCAATTCACTACATGTGATGTACCACAGGAACTATTAAATAGAATATCTTCTAGATTCACTTTTGCACTTCATGAAGAGAAAAGGATAAGAGAACAAGTACTGGTTTCTCTTTTACCTCCTAAATCAAAAATAGAAGAAATCAATAAAATCATGGAGAAACATGAGAAAAGTTTCTCACCCAAGTTGAGAGCTTATAAATTTCTTGAAGAGAAGCTTATAGAGATAGAACAAGAAACACATAATACATGGAGTAAGATACTCAACCCTAATGAGAAGAGAATTTATGAGAAAGAAACCGTCAATCACATAGATAACTCAACAATTGAGTTAGACAGTGAAGAAGTACAAATAACAAGCCAAAAATAGACTAACATTATAGATGAAGACTAGCCATAAGACGGTGAAGATGATCAAATACCATAAAGTCAAATACATATCAATTTAGAAGATGAAGAAGTTACCAAAGAAGAATTGTCTATAAAAGGTAACTTAACTAAGGATATAAATGATGAATCTTGGTTGGACAACATTGTCAATGACACCATAGGACAAGACCTTGCAAAAGAAAACAAAAATATGAAGACATAAATGCTGCAAAGGGCAACAACGACGGATAGAATACAGCTACAGACACTGCAACAGTCAATACACCTACCAACATGACTATTTTAATAGATGCTATTGATATTTAGTCAAGTCAGGACAAATCATCTGAGAAAGCTGATAATGTACCCAAGGAGATGAACACAAATGAAAACACAGTTGTCTCCAACCCTCAAAAGGCAACACATACAGAAATAAAAGATACAACTAACAATCAGCAAGAAGTGTCAAAAGAACAAGACAAAGAACCTGATAATAAAATAGAAGACACACTGAGAAAGGGTGAAGAAAAGGATAAAAGTGAAGATGTCAAATAGGATGAAGGCATAAAACTTAAGGAACATACATCTGTTGATACACCCAAGGTAAATGAGGAGACATCTTCAACAAACCTGCAGGTGACCTCAGAACAAATTCAAAAGAACACCACATCTTCTTGACCCTCACCTAAAAAATCAACCCAATCTCATGCTCTATAGATGATAGTACATCCAATTACCCTATAGCCAAAGAAGAAGAAGAAGAAAATAGTAAAGAAAGACATCTTGGCTGTTACACTGGATGAAGAGATAAAAGTTCCAAACTGGGATATTACCACTTTGGACAGTGATAAACTTCAAGATTTTGGAGTGCTATGTCAAAGAAAATCCATTCAAAATAAATTGATACAAGAACATAGAGAATCAATGGCACTTGACAAGGCAAGAGATATTCTCCAACAACTTATTCCTGAGCTAAAACTTGAAGCAAACACTACAGTTAAGGAACAAATTGATGTTCTTACCGACGTCATCACAGAGTAAAATATAGATGCAAAACAAGCTATAGAAGAACAAGCAGAAAAGAAGTATCAATACAAATTAATTGATAAAATCAGCCAAGAAGTGGCATTGAACAAGGTAAAGCTCTCTGAACTAATAGATCAATTAGAGCCAATGATTTCTGAAGCAATCACCCTAGTTCAAAAGATGTGCACGCTTGAAAAGTATACAAAATAAAATAGTGACAAGCTAGCAGAGATGGACTCCAATGTCACAACCAATGCACAAAGCCTAACCTCACATGTAGAAGATATAAAGGCACATCATGACAAGGTCATAGAGGCTAACAGGCTAAGGCAATAAATATGGGATGCTAAAACACAACTAAGAGGTGAAATAACCAAACTACAAGCACACATTCTACCTAATCTTACTATTTTACAGCAGCATATTTCTGATGCAAGAAATCTTATTGCAACCCCTGAGATGTCTGTAGTAGACAGCATCTATGATATACATGTATGGATTTCACTGGAGCACATGGCTCTAGAAATGCTAAAAGAAAAATGGGAAAATATGATGGAGGAGATCAAGTCCTCACATTCCAATCGTTTTGACAAACTATAAGTACCTTTGCCTTTAGAATCAAAAAAGGAGGAAAGGAAATGTATATTGTATGTACATATATATATCAAAAAGAAAAGTACATAAGGATATGTATATATACTTACACATACTGGCATATACATAGGGGGAGTCATTTAAATAACTAAGAAAGGAGTATACACAGGTGTACATACTAATACACTCAGTATGTTGCACATATCATGTTTTTGATACTAATGTCAAAGGGGGAGATTGATGACATTAATTTTTCCATTAGTACACTTAGTGAAAAAAATTGATAGAGATCATCGGTACAAGAATTACCGGTGAAAAACATACCCGATAGAACACAAAGGTCACAAGAAAATGCTAAGTATGGAACTGACTGAAAAAACACTAATAAGTGTTGCACAGATGAAGTGAATAGGACATCACCGACGGGTCAATATCATAACATTGAGAACATCATCGACGACATAGTTTTGAGAACAAAACCAGCGGGAATAGAAAAGGCATACCCAACAACCAATTCAAGAAAGGAACACCAACGACAAACAAAATTGACCGTCATAACCAACAGTTAGTTAGAAAACTCACAAATAGTGGATTTGAGTTTTACACATTAGATAAAGCAATGTAATTCTATTTATAGAGTTTTAATTTGTTTTAAATGATAACTTAAGGGTTAAGAAAGCTTAATGTAAATGTTTTAAAGCATCCTAATGGATCTAAAACATATCTATCTAAAGATCAAGGTCAAGTTGTAAATCTTGGATCTAGAGTTAACTTGCGAAGCGTGAATCAAGAATTGAGCCAAAAACTAGTATAAGTAGATGTTCAATTCAATTGTGAAAGAGATGATTGATAGTTTTTGATAGCCACAAAGAGAATCTAAGGAGAATAAGGTAGAATTCATGCAAAGTTCAAAAATAGATCACATCAGTTGTCAAGAACAGACAGAGGCTATCGACAAGCAGATAAAGGAATTATTCAATCATGGAAGGATGATTACTTAATATATATGAATCTTTATAGGATCTTTTATCAGAAATTAGAGATTGCATACATCATCAAATCAAAGACTTATGTCATTTCATTATAACAAGTGCATCACATCTAAAATCCTTTTGTAGAAGGTGGACTTAACTGTTCTTTACAAATCTCTTAACATAGTGCACACTTAACAGTATTGCTAAAGCTTCAAATGAAATAGATCTTAACAGGTCTCCACAGTAATAATCCTAATAGGGTAGGTCATTAGAAGTGACCAATTGTAAGCCTTAACTAGTCCCTTTTTATCTGTAGATAGTGAAGTCTTGTGGGTAACAATCCCCACCACATTTTTTACTTCCTAACAGGAGTTTTCTGCGATATCATATCTTGTGTTATGTGTTATCTATTTTCATGAATGTTTTTTTTATGGTTACATATTAAATAACTTATGATATGATTTCATATACATAAAGAAAGATGAACAATTAGATAAGAAATTACAAATTGATGATTAAGGGTTAATTGGCTAACCACAGAAAAAGTTTTAGAGGTACTGATTCACCCCTCACCTCTCAGTACATCATTCCAATATAATCCCAACACCCTTCAACCCATCCAATGATTCCCTCCCATGTCAAGAGTTAACCTTCACTTACCTGCCACTTCATGAAGTTATTCCATGTATCCCATCCACTAAACCCCTCTGTGTCAAGATCAAATTTCTCCATCTCATGATTTCATCCCCTCCATTCCATTGCATGATTTCCTTCCATCTCAATATCTACTCACTCCAACACATAATCCTCCCCAAAGTCAAGATCAAAGTGCCCATTCAAATCCATGTCATAATGACTATCCCTCTCAAAATCCTATTATCCCTCCACATGATCCTAATCCTCCACAAAATCCCATCAAACCTATCCAATCCATCCATAAACCCCATTCACATGGACTCACATCTTGTGTTCAAAATAAAAAGTATCCCATTGGAAAAATAATGTCTCAAGATGTTGGTAAATCTTCCACCCCTTCTAAATCCAAAATCCTCCATCGAAACTCAAATGTTCCAATACCCCATCCTCCAAATCCATTTTAGGCCCTTATGTCCAAAACTTCATCCCTTCCTCATCCACATCCATTTTGGGCCCTTATGTTCAAAACTCAATCCCTTCCTCATCCACATCCATTTTAGGTCCCTATGTCCCAAAAAAAAATCCTTCATCCCTTCCATCCATTTTGGGTCCTTACATACCTTCATCCACCATATCCAATTCCACCACTCCATAACCTCAAATCCATAATAAAGATCAACAAAGGCACACATCCTTGTATTCATTCCAACATTCATCCTCCCTTATTCTCTCCATTAACCCTCCAAACTATCCATACTCCATGCCCATTCCATTACTATTGGAAGCAATTTGGATGCCAAAGCTAAAATGCATAAATCCAAAATCCACAAAAAAAAAAATCCAAGGATCATCATGTCCCATCTAAACAACATGTTCAAGAAAAGAAAAATATGATCCACAAGAAAGAAAATTCAAAAGGCCACCAAGGTCCAAATGAAAAAATTCAAAAATCATGTGGATTCCCAAGCTACTTATTGCAGCAATGCATCTCAAAGAAAAATAAAATTTGGCATCCAACCTTGCTAATCCAAAGCTTCTTCCCTTCATAAATCCATTTTATCCTCCATTTAAAAATCCCACATCTCTCAAATTCATTTTGGATCCTAAAATACCTCAATCCACTATCCTAAATCCATCACCTCCTTCCTCTATTTTGGGTCCTTAATCCCAAAATAATCCACCACCCTTCAAGGTGTGTGCCAATGATGATCTTTCTAGCTCCCTTATTCCTTTCTTCACAAGTCTTTCAATCTCTCATCCATTATCCACCAATCCTTCCCAATCCTCCCATCCCATTAATCCAACCCTATTCATAAACCCTTATCCCCCCTCCATCCCCCCATCCATTTCATCTCCCTTCCCACCGTCCTACCAACATCTATGAGAATTTATCTAAAATTCCTTGATCCATTATATATATAGAAAAATACATCTCAAGAGATATCATCCATGGAACTAGATGATTGAGTCCTTCCTCCATCTTCCTATCACATATCCATTGTCTTCTAAATCCACTTATATATCCATTTACTTATCCTCATTCCCTTACACTCTATACTTGGGGGCAAGCTCCATCCATGCCTATGCTACCATACATATCTTCCACCTACCTTACCCACCATCCACCATCCTATCTAAGTCCCTCATCCATTTCCCTTCTTTGATCTTGACTATCCTATACTTTCCCTCCACTCATATACTCCATGTTTCTTATTCACTCTCCATCATCTTATCTCGGTCCATCATCCTTTATCCTTGTTTGATCTTGAAATCTATCTATATCCTCCATTTCATAGTCCTTGTCTTATACATTTCCTCCATCCCCCTTCCATAATCCTATATAATTCCATCCTTCTTTCCCATGTCTTTTGATCTTTATTACCCTATGCATTTCCTCCATACATTGTCCATTATTCTATCCTATCCATATTTTTCATATCATATCCCCTGTCCTAATCATACCCTCCATCTCATATCTCTTCTCCATATCCATTCCTCTTTGCATACATTTTCTCTTCCTTACAAAACTAGAGGCACTCATACATCCATACATGCTTTGGACAATACATGCCTTCCTCCCCTCCATGCATATCATTTTCACAACTATCTATCCACCTCATGTATCCTTTATCCACCATCTCTCCATCCTTCATCTTCCCACCTCTAGTATGGGGGCATCCTTTGAAACATAGTCCTTGGATCCTAATCCACTCTTTCCCTATTCTTCAGCCTTTCACTCACATCCCTTACACACCATCCTTCTCTTTTGTGCATCCTTTATCCCTGATCTTCCCATCCTTCACTTTCCTACTGCTAGTATGGGGCATTTCACTCCTTTACCACCTAGTTCTTGAATCTCCACCCTTCAATCCCAAATTCCCTATTCATCCTTTCAATATTACATATCCATCCATTCCCTTCATTTACCTCCCATCCAATCCATCTCTCCATCTCCACCATTCATCATTTCTCCCTTGTCATTGGTCTGAATCCCATTCTATCAAATTCATATTCATCCATTAATATCTTATCTTCCTCATCCATACTATATATCTTCTAACCTAATCCATTCCTCTTCCATTCTATCTATCTTCTAATCCAATCCATTCCTCTTCCATTCTATATATCTTCCAATCATCTTATCCATTTCTCTTTCATTCTATCTATCTTCTAATCCAATCCATTTCTCTTCCATTTCTATCTATCTTATCTTCCAATTCTCTCATATTCTCCAATTCCTCGTATCTTCCTCTCCTCCCATCTATTTATTCTTCCTTCCAACTTCCAATCATCTTCTCTTCCTCTTCCATTCTATCTATTTTCTAATCCAATCCATTCCTCTTCCATTCTATCTATCTTCTAATCCAATCCATTCCTCTCTCATTCTATCTTCTTATCTAATCCATTCCTCTTCCATTCTATTTATCTTATATTCCAATTCATTTATCTTCTTCCGATTCAATTCTATCCCATTCATTCCTCTTCTAATCTAATATCGTCCTCTTCTATTTAATTCCTCTTATCTTCCAATCCCATTCCATCTAATTCCTCTTCTTATAAAATTGCATTCCTGCATGACTGAGCTTACCCCATCAACACTGAGCTTTATTCTAGACACAGTGACCGCAAATATTTCCAAGAAAACAACAGAAAGATTGACTTTCCTAATGATAATTCTATTCACAAGCAACTACCAATGAATTCCCATTTCTATTTCAATCAATCTTTGGCCCATCAGAATGTATCCTTCTAGTGTCGGCTGTTCTATCAATTCTCACATCAAAATTGTTCATGGAAAGAACTTTTAGACTGAATGACCACTTGGTTAGGATGCCTTTTTGTTGATTTTATCTTGTGTTTTACTATGTCCTTATCGTGATAGCCTCAATCTTTTATATCTTGGTTCATTATGATGAGTACATAATGGAATACGTGTCATTTGTGGTATGTTCTGCTTGTCATAGATTTTTAGTACATTTATGTTTTGATATTTAGTTATGATATGTATGCCTCACTGGGGGCAGGATTCATGCATCTCAAATCCCTAAAAATATCTGGGTGTATTACATCTCCTCATGAGAAAAATTTCATAGGTCTCATCATACCTGATATCTTGCATTCTTGTTCCTAGCAACCTATTTGTCTGAGAGTCTAGTTCACAGAAAAGAACCATGTCACTTGTGTTTTCTATCACATGGTGCATATCTCCTTTTGAAAAATCAAACTAGTTTGTGCTCTCCAACATTAACACGGTATAAATTCCACTATCATCATAGTTAGGATTGTATTTTAGCTAGGTCATATTGCACTTTGCATTTTTTCTCTTGGCAAGGTTTCTATTTATTCCCCCATCCCGATTGGGGCATCATGTCCCTGATCTAGCCTATGTCTACCCCTCCCCCCCAAAGACATGTCTTGTGACACTACCTAATTTCCCCCTTTTCTCTCTTCTTCCTCTCTTCTACCTTGTTTTGAGAAAATTCCACAAAAATTATTTTTCTGTTATTTTCTCAAGGGGGCATCATCTCATCCCCCACCATGATTAATTTTCTCTCTTGGGCATCTTTTTTTCTTTTTTTCTTTGATGCGACACCGTCTCCAGTGCAGCATCAAAGAGGAGAAAAATGTAGACGTCCAAAATCGTCCTTATATTAATTTAATTAATATTCCCATAGCATTATAATTAATTTTAATTAATTATATTTGTTATATTCTTCTATTTACTTAATTAAATGTAATTCACTTTCCCTAGTATTTAAATTTAATTTAAATACTACCCCCTTTGATGTATTAAATTTTATTTAAATACATTTCCCTTCATAAGTCCCCTTTAAATAAATTTTTAATTTATTTATTCCTCCACATGACTTAAATTCTACTAAACCAAATTAATCTAAATTTAGATTAAGCTAATTTGAACCTAGATCCTACCCTACCTCACATCACTCTCACCAAATAAATCTACTCACTAATTAACTAAGGTTAATTAGGCTAATTTCTTGATTCCTACAACAAATTAGTCCTAATTATTTGCTCACACATGTGTGAGTAAATTTCCAAAAATTGACTTTTCAAAATCATCCTAATTTGGTATCAAAAAGGTTTCTTACAACATTGATGACACTTTCTTACACTTTCTAAAAGTGTTTTATTGGACAAAAACTCTTACACCTCGTACAAGATCCTTCACATGTGTACTTTAAGTACACCTTGACCCATCACATCAAAAGTTTCTCACGCATGTGTAAGAAAAGTGGACCTCTTGCATGGCTTATGTGTCCCTCATGTGGCACCTATGTGGATGCCACATGAGCTCCACCTCATCCAAGCCCTCTCTCTCCTCCAAAAAATCTATAAATAGAGGTCATTGTCAAGAGAAAATCATCTCCTTTTTATGCATTGTTATCATGCTAGTTTAGTGCTAGAATTTTAGAGTGTTTTTCATGTTTATGCTTTAGATAATCTATAAATTACATCTTAGGCATAATGGTGAATGAATCTAGTTTCTAGTTTTCATTTGATCTTGCATAACATCTTAGTATAGTTTGCATTTTCATTTCAATCATTTGGTGAATGGCTTGATACAAGTTCTTCATACTTGTTCTTGAGCTCTTCATCCATCATTAGCTTGCATTCTAGTTTCCATCCATCAAATCATAGTGGGATTATGATATTGTTTTGGGAGAGCACACCCACAATTCTCTAAGAGAAAATCAAAAAGGCTTGGGTGCACTTGTTTGGCTCATCGGAGGTTGTGATGGGATCTCTTGTTGTTTTCATAGTATGCTTATTAGACATGATTAATGTAGTTTATTTATTGTATATCTCTAATGTTTGCATATCTTAGCATGCTCCCAACAGGTTAGGTTTCAGCACATACAGATATATTTACAAATGATATAAGTAAAAATGATAAATTATGTAACTGCAAATGATACAAGTCAAGCTGATACATGTCCAAATGATATAAGTAAAAATGGTACATGTCAAAATATATCAAGTCCATAATATGGTACTATAGGTCATGAAAATGATACATATGATAGTAACCATGAAAAGAGGCATCATAATGATTTATCAACAATCATCCATAATGCAGTCTATATGATCATGAATGTCATTGGCTACTAGCAGCAACTACCTCATTATCATCATCACCAAAATCATCATCAACATGATCATTGTCGTTATCATCATCATCACCGGCTTCATTTTCTTTTGTATCTCCATTGTCATCATCCTATGTCGTGTGATCTGGACTAGGACCAACATATTCTAGGTCTATATCCTAAGGATAATATTCATCTTCTGGAGTACCCAAGTTCTCCCCCAAAAAAATTATTTTAGTTATTTTAGTTATTATTTATTTAATGCAATAAAATATGTTTTTTTCATATATTTAATATTACAACATATGAAATGAAACCATAATCATATTACATGAATCAACAACTAAAATGGATAGAAACATATAACATTAACATAGTTCTTAGCAAACAAAGAGGAAGTTAATTTGTTTTGCCTTGGCTACAAGAAAATCACATAATAGAGTTCCAATGGTTGCAGGAACACTAGTCATAGAAAAAAGTTCCTCTTGAACCACACAAAAATGCAGGTCATTTTTTGTTGTTACCCTGCATCATGTCTTATGTCAACTTGTTTTTCCTATGGCTATGATCCTTTATTCATTTCTTAATTTCTTGAGTGCCATGGTCTTATGAGTCTAGATTTCAATGACTTTTACATTAAACCAAAATAATAGAAAGAGAAGGTAAAGGGATGAAGGAACAAAAATTTGACCCCACCTCTACAAAGATCAAATAATTTACACCCAATACAATAAAACAATATGTTTAAAAATGTATTAATTCTCTTGCCTAGGGTGTTCAAGTTAAGAGTTCTCCCTAAATGTGATTGCCTTGCAATTTTATGTTTTGAATAATAGATTTCTCATTCCTATTCTTTGCATGAAAATCGAGAATCAGTATCATATTTATGAGGCCATTGGGAAGGAGAAGAAATTTGTATCTACAATCCTATGACACTCATAGTTTTATATGCTTATTTTGATTCTTTCATTCACATGGTTACTTGTACCTTTCTATTTCTTTCTCATCAGTTCAGCTTCTGAAGTATTGGTTTTGATGTGGTTTATTTTAGTTGCTTGGCTTTTTGTCTATTTATAAAGGAAGGAAAAAGAAGACCTTTGAATATCATGTTTCTCTTTAAGTCATTTCGATTTATATAACTTTTAATTTTTAAAATTGTTAGCCATTTACATATGTTCCCATATTGTGTCCATTGGTCAACATTTTATATTTTATTTATTATGGTATATTTTTATTACGGTCTTATTTAATGTCAATTTATTATAGTCATTATTTCATGCTCTTGTCTTACGACCATATATTTTCATGTGTTCTAGTCTTACACCTTGTGAAATTTTCCCCTCATATTTTACATGTGCCCTCCTAATCGATCCCTTGCTACTATTATTAAGGTTAACAAATAGCGGCTGCGAGACTATGTGGTGCTCTTCGGGCTATAATAAATTATGTTGTTATGGGGAAGCAATAGTGAACCACGTGTCAAAATCTAAAGATGTTCAAAATGTAAACAAGTGTTTCCTATCACATCCTCATAATGGTTTTGAAGGTAGTCAGGTTGGACCCACGAGTATACAATTTGATTTTTGTGATGACCGTAATGGTTTCTTTCATTCTCGTGATAGTTAGTCAGGAAAACATTTTCCATTTTCAATCTTGTGAGGAAGAATGAAATTTTATGGTGATGTCTTGTCGTGGCCTCACAACTTGTTTTGTGGGATGTAGTTTTGGCCCGTGAGGAAGCAAGATTGTTATGTGTGGCATGCATTTTATGGGTTAACACAATGGTATGGTTTCATTTCTTGGTTTTACGGGTTTAAATTGAAGTTAAGGTGGATAAGTGGTGAGGATGCGACGAAGAAAAGGTAACTCACGATGAGTTAGTTGCAACTTTGTGACAATTTTTGAAGACAGTTATTTAAGCTCCCAGTTGTGCAAAGTGATGAAATGTGTCTGGGAAATGTTGAAGGGAGTGTGTACAATTTGTAAAATTAAAATATAGGTTGATCCATTGACTATTTTTTATGTGTGCTTCCATGTGAGCTAGGATCACCACGCTATATAATTCAAGAATTTTTTACTATATTTTGGGGATTGCAGAGTTATGATAGATGGGTTTCATATAAGAATTGACATCTGTAGGACATTTCATTTACTCCTAAAATTTGGTGCAAATCAGAGAATCATTACACCTTTCCACCACTCCTTTTATGATATGTTTTGATAAACAAGAATGTCAGCTTCAAAAGATTTCACAGTTGTGAACTTCAGTACAAAGATTTTGAATTAGCAAGTTGTGGTGGTAAATTTGAAGCTTGGAGGAATGTTATTTATAGATTATTGCAAATTATATTGTGTACATTCTTTGTAGGTGTTCCATTTTTGTTAGTTGGATTTCTATGTGTTTGTGATGCTCATAGTGAGAATCATCATGAATGGCATTATCAGTTATCTGAGGTTGAGACTAAGGAAGGCCCTATTGCAAGAAGTATATAAGGATCACAGGTTGATGCTAAACTTTATTATTCCAAGGATTTATTAAATACCAATGGTGGTTGGAGGGATTTCTTAACCTAATACTAATAGAGTAGAGACTGTAGGAGTAGGGTCAAAGGTTGTTGGGGCCGAATATGGGGCAATGGAGTCACCAATTTCACCATGGGAAGAAGTTTCAAAGATGTCTCCTAATGGGGAAGCCAGTGAGAATCTTTCATTATAGAATTTTCAGATTCAATAATGACCCATGGTCAATATTGGCATAAATTTCTTGCATGGTTGGTCTGTTGCATGAGGTTGAGACTGGGGAAGGCCCTGTTGCAAGAAGTATATAAGGATAATGGGTTGATGTATCACTTTGTGGTTGAATGAATTTATTAAATGCCAAGGGTGATTGAAGGGATTTATTAACCTAATTACCCCACCATCGATGGTTATTGCCAAATTGGTGGAGTTTTCTAGGGTTTATTAGGTGTCTAGTCACTTAAGGCTACCGCTCTATTTCTCCCTTAATGTTGGGATATGGATTTGTGAATGGTTGGAGGACTTGGTGATATGGGATTTTCTAAGCCTAGTTTGCCTTGGGATCTATTCTACCACATCTCTTCTAAGAGGGGAGATGGTGACAATCCTATATTTTCCCCTTCCCTTGTTCCAAATTTGTCTTCTTTCCCTTCCCGATATCCAAATTCCTCTTCTTTAACTTCTCTAGAGCAAAATTCTAGACAGTGTGATTGGGGTATGACTCAAGGGGACGATCATCTCACTTTTATGGATGCACTATTTGTAGAAAATGATGAAATATCAGATTCAACTCCAAGATCCAGCTGCATGCAATAAACCTGTCACAAGAATGAAACAGCAAAATGGAAAAAGCGAAACCCAGAAGTTTACTCAAAATGTGAGAGCAAAAATATCAACTGAGTTAATGAATAACAATTACAAAGTTCAACCTTAAAAAGGTGAACGAAACCCTAAAAGGGAAAAACTAGGTTGYGCATTATTAATTAAGAATTAATTAATAACGCACCTAAGAGAAGCTTAAGCTAATAGAGTAATAATACTCTAACACCCCCCCTTAAGCTGAACGCAGGGAGAAAGCTGACCTAGCAAAACTATGAAAGAAAGAAATGGGTCCCGGCAACAAGGCCTGATCAGGTACCCAACAACAAAGAAATCTCTGTAAACCGGGGAAATAGAGAAAACCCAGTGGGAAAAACCCTACCCCAAAAAGAGATAGAAAAGCAAGCAA
>MU225079.1:902772-916753 GCA_018584345.1 Thuja plicata
TAGTGGAGTAGAAGGTAGAAGTGAAGATCTGATAAGGACCACGAAGCTTGGAGAGTATCAGGAAGATACACTCATCATCTGACTTCGTCTTTCTAGCAACCTGTAAGATAGATCGAAGGGACTTGAATTTCATCAGGAAGTCCTCAATGCTGGTGAATGAGTCAGGTGCCAAGGAGGTGAACTCTGCATCTATCTGGAGAATCCTGAACTGATCCATGGTGCCAAAAAATGTGGAGAACTTGTCCCACATATCCCTGGGTGTAGTCAGACCATCCAGGTGGAACAATAACCCATCTGAAATATTCATGACAATGAGGCCCATTGCCTCATCCATCCTGTTTCTATGCATAAGTGCCTCATAAGGCCTCTGAAGAACTGGCTAAACCGCATCCATGCAGGACCATAAACCTCATGACATGAGGAGTCTGGTCATGTGTGGCTTCCATGTGTGGTAGTTGTGAGGTGTCAGTTGGGCCACAAAGGGGTCCGACATTGAAAGAATAATAAGATAAAAGTAGAAGGGTCTTTTTGAATGAAATGACAGAAAGGAAAATACACCCCCCCACAATGTATAATCCTATCCCCTATGCACCTCAAATAAAAAACTACAGAATGCACAAAAAAAATGAGAGAAAAACCTAAGTTCCAGAAGCCGAACAGGAGCGCAAAGGAAGGCACTACTTTGACTACAAAAATCAGCAACCAAATGGTAAAATCAAGAAATAAGACCTATACCACTACGTCCATCTTGGAAACACCTTTCTGGCGATATTTCATTTTTTAAAAAATGACACCGTATGCTCAAGTTACGGTCAAAAAACCACCAGGACCCTCAAAGTGCATGCTCACTGGAAAAAACCAGTGACTGTCTTAAAATTGACGGTCGTTTGGCCATCCCCAGACGTTGGTGGTGCGGTGGTGGCTTGTTAGCGGTGCCACTGGCGGTGGCAGTGGTCTGGCCGGGCGGCGGCGGCGGAAGAGCCGAGCATGAGCAGCTGCTGGGCGGGGAGGAGGTGGCGGCAGGCCCGGCGGCGGGGCAGTGTCGCGCGAGTGGCGCGCTGCCTGCTGGCTGAGCGCGGGTGGAGCGTAGGTGGTGCTCGCTGGCGGCGCCTGCCTGCGCTTGAAAAAGTGTGTTTTTTTGAATTTTTTGCGAGGAATGCCTCAATTTTTGAGTCGTACGGCCCTAGGAGGCCAAAATTTTTTGCCTGTGCTCACAGAGGCTAAACTAGTCAAGTTTTATATGATTTCAACTCTCCCAAGCCTTCTAAACGGAATGGTAGAGTCTATTTCTACTCAATCTTCTCCAAAAGATCATGCCTCCTCCAAAGTGATAAAAAAAACTCTAGAAAACCCCAGAAAGAGAGGGCTTGATCCACAGCTCCTACCAAACTTGAACAAGCTGCAA
The DNA here is from genome assembly GCA_018584345.1 of Thuja plicata. NCBI lineage: Eukaryota > Viridiplantae > Streptophyta > Pinopsida > Cupressales > Cupressaceae > Thuja > Thuja plicata. Next base: position 904,178 of record MU225079.1, read on the forward strand.
CAGCAAGGCTCTAATACCATGTAGAAACTGATGAAATATCATATTCAACTCCAAGATCCAGCTGCATGCAATAAACCTGTCACAAGAATGAAACAGCAAAATGAAAAAAGTGAAACCCAGAAGTTTACTCAAAATGTGAGAGCAAAAATATCAACTGAGTTAATGAATAACAATTACAAAGTTCAACCTTAAAAAGGTGAATGAAACCCTAAAAGGTAAATACTAGGTTGTGCATTATTAATTAAGAATTAATTAATAACACACCTAAGAGAAGCTTAAGCAACTAGAGTAATAATACTCTAACACTATTTGGGAGGTGAAAGGTATATTGCCTTTATCTTCTCAAGAAACATAAAATTCCTCCAGAATAATATATCCATCTTTTTCAGAAGGAATCTTCTCCCTCATCTCTAATTACTAAATTGGGCCAGTCTAAATCAGTTCCTTTTTTCCACCAAACAAAAACCTTTTTTTCGTTCCTTGGTGAAAGAGGCAAAGAGAGTAGTTAAAACAGAGAAAATAATAGTATAGATGAAGGATAAAGGATGGCCAAGAAAATCAAATCTTGAAGAAGGGATATGTGGCATGAGTTGAGAAAGTTTGTTGTTTCTTTTCTTCTCTGTTAATTATTTTTTCTTCTCTTTTCTTCTATTTTCTAAATCTTCTAAATTTTGTGAAAGAAGATAGAATGTTGTAAATTTGTAAAGTTTCAAGAGTCAAGGTTCATAATAAGTAGCCATGAATTTCTGAAGTGTAATATCTCTCATGTCTTGATATAGAATTTTATGGTTGAGTTCTGTCATATGATCGTCTCTAATTTGAAGTGTAATTTTTTTTTTTATTAAAATAATCAAGAATTATTCATACTTTATAGACACATTTGTTGTCGCATATTCCATTTATTATTTTCTTCTATTATAGGAGCATTGTGGTTGTTTTAATAAATGAAATAAGAATTCTTGTGTCTTCAAATGGATTATTAAGAATGGTTATGTGATGTGCATATAATATTGGTGATCTTGTTTTAAGATCTTCAAGACATATTTGAGATGTTATAGTGAGGAATTCTCTTTATTTGACTTTGTTGCCCTCCTTTTGGCATTGTTTGATCTTACATATGTTGTTTTAGTTTGGTCACATACAGTCAAAAGTGAAATCCCTTTAATTTTATGTGAGTAATCATAGGAGTAATACAATTTTATTATCAATGGTGTTTGATGTTGAATGGATTAATTATTCAAGTGATCAAATAAAAGTCCCATTCATATGAATCTGATAATTATACACATTTACAACTCTAAATTTAGCTTCTAAGATAGATTTATCATGTGTGTAGACTTAAAAGTAGGAATACCCTCTTGAGCCCTATGGAGCCTTATTGAGTTACATTATCTTGTCTTCAATTTGTGGATAGTACTACAAATGTGGTCTAAGTTTCTTAGGATTAAAGGTTGCAAGTAAAATATCTATCATTGTCTATTGCAGCCCTACAGGAGTCAGGTCATAATAACAGTAAGTGTTGTGAGGGTCTGATGATATCCTGATCACACTCTCATAGCAGTTTTGATCATGAACTGGTGGTGGTCACAAAATAGCAAGTCATCCTTTAGCAGTTACAGAGGATACCACTTGCAATGTTGCAATTTGAATAGGGGTCAAGGCTACTGGCTTGAAATATGAGTCAAGAGGGTATCTCTATATCTAGGTATGGGTCTGCAAAAAGGTTCTTCTATAAACATGAGCTACACCAGACCCAACTCAAATTGTAGAAGGTTTTTCAAGCCTGGTCATGTTTGTTTTTCTTGTCCTGTAAGAAAAATCTCCAAAAAGTCCAATGGTTGCAGGAACAATCACAAAACATAGTTCCAATGGCTGCAGAAACACTCACAGAATAGAGTTTCAATGGCTACAGGCCATTCATAGAACAAAGTTATAATAGTTGCAAGAACAGTCACAAAACATAGTTCCAATGCCTATAGGAACAGTCACAAAACATAGTTCTAATGGTTGCAGTAATAGTAAATTGCTAAAACTAAAACTAATTACTAAACATAGAATTAACTAAACCAAACGAGTTAAATTCTCACCAAGTGGGCCCCCTTGGATGAGTCTTCCAAATTCTTAACTCGTATATAGAACATTAAAGTATCATTCTATTCATCAAAGTGTTGTTAAAACATAGCAATAATATGGTAAGTTTAAAGTGCACAAGACAATTGTATATACATAACTACTTTAGAATAACAAACATTGAATCACATGTAAGAGTAATATAGATAGATCATATAGAAACTTGATATCAACAAAAAGATATATGTATAGGTTCATGCCCATAGCTAAATAAGTTTAAGAAAGAACTATAAATAGTATCGGCAACTAGGTGCTAAACCCCAAAATTATACTTACTGGGAATCACCTTTGTTATGGTTCTCCACCTGCCACTTTCTCAATTGTAGCATCAAGCCTTGCTAATCCTAATTCTCTTATATGGAAAAAAAAAACCTACAATTTTATCCTATGGTCTATCTTGATTTTTCTATTAAACTGGTTTTTCTCTTTAAGTTTCATTTTGTCTGATTGATCTTTTCAATTTTCACTAGGGGTTGTTGTTTTTTTTTAATGAAAATATTGAAAAAAATAAGCTTCAAAAACATGGCATTCTAAATTTCATTTCATGTGCCTTTTTTGCACTTCCTCAGTTTTGCTTGAACAGTTTGCATATGGGTTGCAAAAAAAGTGACTAACATTCATCTTATATGCTTCAATATTATGTATTTAATTATGGTTCTATCAAATAGGTATATATTACATCTGTTATTTTCAGTTTGTTTGCCCCACATAATTTTATAACGATCAGAAATGAGTAGGGATCTACAACATCGTGAGCGAAAACAATTTTCTAGAAGAAGAAAAGAGAGATCCAAGATGCTTCATTTCATTTCATGAACCCTAGTTTTTAATCTTTTTTAAAGCACATAACTCAAACACATCTAAGGCTAAAGATGCCAAAAAAAGGGCAATTTTTTTCTTTTTCATTTTCACTTAAAACATGTGCTAAAAGCACATTTTAAATATTATTTTATTTCTCTAAACCCTAAAATGACCCTAGAAGAGGCCAACTTGGATTCATCCATTGAGGATCTTACTAGACTCACTAAAAAATATGATTATGATAATAACATCATGACACATGGTGCATCTAGTACAAGTGGAGCCACTTTGGGTTCAAATGATCTTGAACTTGCAGAAATTGGAGATGAAGATGATTTTTTTGAGAATCCTTATGATTCTGATTAGTGAATCTTGATTGATGAACATTGAATCATAAACTACATTTTGATTTTGTAATTGTAATGGTTGCGTTGGAATCATCAACATAGACATATATGATATGGCTTATTTGAATATTTGTGAACTATCAACTAGCATTTAATATTTATCTTTATCAATGATGAAGTATCATACTATCAAATTATTCCAATCCCTAATGCTACCACTCTAATTATCTTGAATCAAGGTGATACTGATAGGGTAGAGGCTGCAAGGGCAAGGTTAGAGGCTTCAGGGGAAGAAGTTGAGGCATTGGAGCTGCCTGTTTATCCATGGGAATAAGTATGGGAATAATAGTTTTTGAAATGCAATCCAACACATCTTTGTCCAAGTGCCACTTCCATAACATAGGAGCCACAAGGGAGGCATTTAGCTATTTGGGAAAAAGACTCCTTCAAGGGCTTATGAAATAGATCTATGACAAAAAATTTGAGAGGAGAATTGATAGAATCACCTATAGCATCAACAACGAGTAACATTTTCTTAGAGAGAGTGATGAACCCGAGTTACAAATTTTGACAACCATCCTACATGTAGGAGAGTCATTATTCCCAGTCAGTAAGGGTGGAAGATGAAAGTTGGAATTTGGGGAGTGAGAGGATGAGTAGGAGACCACTTTCATAAATTAGAACTATTCCCATTTTACAATATTATAATTATAAATTAATTTTGGCTTCTTCAAATCGTCGGTTTGAGACTTGTCTAAAATTGGTGTGGTTATTGACATATTCTTTTGCTTATCTTTAGCTTGCGAGCTTGTATTTTTTTGTCTATTTCTTTTGTTTAGGCTTTGAATATATAATAGCTAGGTCTAAAAAAACAAAAATTGTATAGGTAAGTCTAAAGGAGAAAATGCAACCATTTTAGTAGTTTCCTTTTGTATGATTGAAACTCAAAACATGTGAGGTGTATTAAACAAATCTATTGATAAATTAAAATTGGAATAGAAAATTATAAATGCAACCTTCCTTATAGTTCTCTTGAATGTGACTGAGAAACATGAGAGATGCCTCTTGTTAAACTATGAATATTCTTTCACATTGACTATAAGTATTCTTTTAGATTATGTTGCAAAGAAACAAAAAATAATGAGTACTAAAAATCACACTAAAGAGGTATTTTTTCACCTAAAAACTATAATCAACTAATTATGGTTAGTTTAATAATTTAAAGAATTTGTAGATTTAACTTGAACATTATGTAGATGCACATAATCCATAATTATATTTCTAAATTTTAAATATAGTTGATATAAATTGGTTAAATAAAAGGTATTAAAAAATTGATCCACTTTCTTTAATTTTTTTAAAATATTTTGTTAATATGTACTTTTTTATGAATAGTTGATGTGTACGACTATTTATAGAGTGACTCTTGTGAGGTGATCTTGTATCCCTCAGTCCCTTTTTTTGTGAATAGTGTACTTTATAATTTATATTAATGAAAAATGCATATATTCATCAAAAAAATATTTTGAACTATTGATGTAGCACACAACTCTCTGTTAATGATAAAACTCAATTACAAGACAAATAAACACAGATTTTTGAACCTTCAATATCTTCCATTCATCACTGACCACTTCTACAATTCTCTGCAAACTCTTAAATAACCAAAAACCCAAAAAATCCAAGAAATCTAAAAATTACCCTTTTTGGAAGTTTTTCCCATAGTTGTTTTTTTTGCCATTTTTGGTCATTTTAAAAACAACACCTAAAAATCTGATATTTTGCCTAAACATATCATCGACTAAGTTAGAAAGAATTGCCAACTAATATCCGAGATTAGAAACATAGTTTTGGATTTATTACAAAACAAACTTTCTAAAACTAGGAAAAAAATACTAAAAGCTTATTTCAGAGCCCTAAATAAAACTTTCAGCTCTTGAAAATGTGCCAAAATAGACCCTGATTAACTTGAGTTCATGGGAAAAATATATGCCACCTCCTGAAGCATGCACCCATAAAATTTGAGCAAAAAACCAGATCTGAGTCAAAAGTTATGACCTCCGAAAGTTTCTGCATCAACTAATGAGTGTAAAAAAGTATACACCAATGAATACCTTGATAACTACTAAATTAATGTACATTTTAAACTATTTGATAAAAATATCAACTTACAATGAGACATCATGTGGATTATTTTTCTCATTCTTAATTATATTTCCTTTCTAATTATTATTGAATAATATTAAAAAATGAAAGTGGATTTGACTGAAATATTTTTAATGTTAATGAAATTTAAAATAAAAGAAATGGTATTTGTAATGATATAATGTTGAGACTGGACTCCACTTAATGGCACCTTTATGTATTGATTTACTTGTTATCATTATTATATTATATTAAATATGTTATTTATCATGTATTTTTTTTAATTGAAATAATGCAAAATGGTACAAATAGAAGAACAACAAATAGAAAATAGGCTGCCAAAAAAGAAGAAAATCAATCAGTCAGTTATAGACTACAAAATATATCAAAATGTTTCCCTTACATAGAGTGAGAGTAGGTGTAGCACTACAAACATACAATGATGCATTACAAAAGTCTTATAAAAGAAAAAAAAATAGCATTATATAAAGCTTGCTCGATCATGAACAATAGCATCTCGATCATAAACAACAACATTAAACTTTAAACTTCAATAATTGTTGTGCCTATCTGAAACACGTGTCATCTTTCTCATGAAACTGCAGATCTTGATATTTAATGGCATCCAACAACCTCCTAGTCAATTGAGTACACCCTGCTATTTACTAAGTATTTGATTCAAAGAAAAGCATAGCATCATTATTTTTTAGGGTACAGAAATAGGATTACTATATTAATTATTGGTAGATGGCATAATGATTTTACGTAGAGGTGACATAATCCTCATTCATGCTAAGCATCAACCATCCATGTATTTCTAATTCCTTCTACATATATATCCACTCACGTCAAAGAATATTTATTTAACTCTGTATTCTGATGCTCTAGTAGTGTGAAATCAGCTTTCTGAGTCATTTCAAGTCTGTATTTTGATGCTCTAGTAGTGAGAAATTTTGATGCTTCGGTAGGGAAAAATTAATAAGATTTCTCCATCATTTTGAGTCTATAAGTCTTTTTGGGTGCTGGAATACCAAATGTTGGATATGGTAAATTTTGGAAGTTGTTGCAATTCTGGAAAATACATATCCTTGAAATGATTTTTAGAATATGGGTTGGACCCGTTTGGTTCACCCGGAAGATGACTAAGAAGATGCATTTTCTGTATTTGGGTGATACAATCTGGAATTGGAACACGCCCTAGAATTAGAATATGCTCTAAATAAGGATTTATTTTATTATTTAATTTCTTTGTATATAGTTAATTTATGAATTTTTGAAAAATGTAATTATGTGACAATCTCCATTGAAGGTTGTTCATCTACCTTCATTGGGGTTCATGCAAACTTTGTTGGCATTTCCCTTGGCTTGTGTTGTCATCCTTCCCTTGTGTGGCTTACGTTTGATGCTTCCTATGTTAGTAATAACTGAGAGGGGGGTGAATCAGTGGCCTCAAAATTTATCCTTCAAACATTAACCACCAATAAAATAAACATCATATTATTAAGTCCCTACAAGATGCATGCCATGAAATACTTATAATGATTTAACTATCTGTCCTTATTCTCCTTGATTACCGATAAGTAGTATAACTATTTACCAAAACTCAGTAAATAGGAAAAGTATACTGATCAACCCAGTGTTAACTATGTCAGCTACAAAACAATAAAGAAATAAATCATACACACATAACACATGAATGTTTAACGTGGAAACCCTGTTAAGGGAAAAACCACTGGGACAGGTACCCCAAATTTTCACTCTTCTAAAGTGAGCCCTGTTAGGAGCCAACTTTGTTAAAGGTTACAAACACACTGTTAAGTGTGACCTTGTTAGAGTATTTTATACATAGAGGTTGTCACTTAGTATTGGGCATCTATTGCTACCATCCTTGAATTAGCCTCCTTCTTAGACTGTCAATAGGTATTGGGCAAGTCCAATGCTACTTTCATGAATAAACCTTTTTGGCACTCCTTGGGATGTACCTAAATATATAGAAGACTGTTAAGTTCTGCTCTATTAAGAGACTTGATGCTTCAATGGTTAAATTGAAACACTATGACCTTTTCATGATGCAACTTTGAATTGTATATTTTTAGATCTATTTAAGTACATTACCTCTCTGATCAATGTATCAATTCAATTCTTTGTGCTCCACACTTTCTGCTATGTGATGTTGTGCTTCACTGTTCGTCGGTGTCTACAGAATTATTTAGCTCTCCTTCAGCTTGATTGATTAGGACTGTATGAAGATATTCTTCATTATTTTCTCTTCAACATCATCTTTTTATTCACTCCCCTTAATCCCCTTTTCATGTGATACGAAAAATGAATTAAGCTTGTCTCTTATATAGACATGATATTCATTGTTTCTTGATTCTTGATTCTTGGCATGAAAAACAATCCAGCTAATTTGATTTAAAGTATAACTCCTAATTTATCTCATAGCTATATTCTTGCCAACTATACAAATCTTCTTTAAATTAATCACTTAACTCTGGTCAAATAAAACAAAGAAAACAACCACTTAAGTCTATCTTTAGCTCTTGCCAGCTAGATATTTTGTCATTTTATGAACTCTCTATTCTGTCGGTCAACTCTGTAGTTCGTTGTTGGTGAAAACTAACATTTTTGTCAGCGTGACTCCAGTTAGCTTTGGGATCTCTATCTGTCAGGCATCATTGGAATTTTACTCGTCGGGCAACTCTAGTTTTAGCTCGTCAGACATCCTGTGGTTTTTCTTCATCGGGAAACACTGTCTTCTGCACGTTGGGTATCACTGTGACATTTTTTCTTTGCCTTTACCAATGGTGTGCACTCCATTGTTGTTATCTATCACTTAGTGAATACTTGAATTTTATGCATTGTTGAAAGCATAACCTTTGTTCCATTGATTCTCAGAATTCTTTGGCATTATGTACATGACCGTTCAGATGATATCAAGTTAACATCAATGACAATACAAACCATTAACTGATTTAATGCATTGCATTATCTTGATCAACTTAACATTATCAAATATTCAATCAGTTACATGTCATCAATATCTCCCTTTGGCATTGATGGAAACATACTATATTATCACACTATATCATTTCTAATACAATATGAAATACAACAGTTGAGATTCATCAAACTACCAAGATTTTTGTTCTAATAAATGATAAATGTCTGATCTTTGGTAAGCTCTATTTTAGCTTAGATTTGATTCTTCCAGCTCTTTGTCTTTTGATGTGTTGAGTCCTCTTCTTGTGTCAATTTCTCTTTTGATTGTTCTTTCTTTTGTGATGTCTTTTTCTCTTTTCAGCAACTCTCCCTTTGTGTAATATTTTATACAACTTTCTCTCCCTTAGGATATAGTCTCTCCATGTTGGAGTAATCTGATAATGGATAATCTCTCTCCCTTGTTTAGAAGAATGTGATAATATGGATAATCTCTATCCCTTTAACAATAATGCTAAAAAAATATCTCATAGATATCTGACATTCATGTCAAGCAATCTTTTCTCTCCATCCATAATAAATTCCTTGAATTTCCCTTATTTATCAGCAATACAACAATATGCTCTGATGCTCAGTTTAGGTATATACCTATCTGTATATAGATGTATCTTTTAAGTTCATCTCTTTGCTTACATAAACATGAATGATATTATGATAATATGTAGGTTGATGCAGCCTTCAATCATATTACTAACTAGTAGACAAGGGTTTGACCCCTAGTCTCTTTCTCAAGTACTCAAATGTATCCTTGGGCAGTGGCTTGGTGAAGATATCAGCTAATTGTTCTTTCCATTGCACATACTCAAGTATCACCTCTTTTTCTTGAACTTGTTCTCTCAAATAATGACACTTGATGTCAATGTGTTTAGTCTTTGCATGCATGACTGGATTCTTGGAAATATTTATTGCACTGGTGTTATCATAGTAAATAATCATTGGATCTAAGATCTTCATATGCATACCTTCCAGCAATTGTTTGATCCATACAATATTTGAGCAATTTGCAGCAACAACAACATACTCTACTTCTGCAGTAGACTGAGAGATGCATCCTTGCTTCTTGCTAATCCATGTGACAAGTCTATCACCCATAAAGAATGCTCCTCCAATTGTGCTCTTCTGGTCATCAAGATTTCCAGCCCAATCAACATTGGTAAACACCTTAAGTTCAAATTTGCCTCCTCTTCTATACCATAAGCCAAATTCCTCAGTGTTCTTCAGATATCTTAGAATTCTTTTCACAGTAGTCATATGTGATTCCCTGGGGTTGGTAGAAAATCTAGCAACAATTCCTACTGCATGTGCAATATTTGGTCTAGTGTGTACAACATACATGAGTTTTTCAATCATTGATCTATACAAAATCTGATTTACCTCTGTTATCTTGTCCTCCTTTGTTAACTTACATCTAGTAGCCATCGGTGTTCCAACTATTTTGGAATCTTCCATCTTGAATATTTTCAGGACCTTTTTGATGTATTTAGATTGTGTTATGAAAATACCTTCACTTTGTTGAATGATCTGTAGACCAAGAAAGAACTTGATTCTCTCCAAACATAGACTTCTCAAACTCTTTGCTCATCTCATTAGAAAATGATTTTCATAGCATATCATTGCCTCCAAATATGATGTCATCAACAAATATTTCAGCAATCAAAGTGTTAGCATCAGTATCTTCCTTCAAATAAAGAATATTGTTTTCACTAGTCCTTACAAATCCAATACTTATTAGATAGGAATGAATTCATTCATACCAGGCTCTATGAAATTTTTTCAATCCATACAAGGCTTTGTGAAGTCTACATACCATGTTTCTCTTGTCTAGATCGACAAACCCTTCTGGTTGCTCAATGTATACCTCTTCTTCAAGTATTCTATTTAGGAATGTTGACTTGACATCCATTTGATATACTTTGAATCCTTTGAATGTAGCATAAGTAAGTAGTATTCTTACTCCTTCTAGCCTAGCAACGGGTGCAAATCTCTCTCCATAGTCAATACCTTCTTCTTGTGCATACCCCTTGCATACTAGTCTTTCTTTGTTTCTTGTGACTTCTCCATTCTCGTTCAGTCTTATTCCTAAATATCTATTTTGTACCAATGACATTCTTGTCATCTAGTCTTGGCACAAGTGACCATGTCTTTTTCTTCTCAATCTGTTCAATATGATCATTCATAGCACTTATCCATTCCTCATTATCTAGTGCAGCATTGACAGATTTTTGCTCAAACTCACAAATTAAACAATTTGAGGTTAAAGACTTACTTCTTGTTCTTGTACCATCTTTCTTATCTCCAATGATCTGGATCTCTGGATGGTTTGTTCTTACATATCTTGCAAGTATAGGTATAACTCTTTGTGTATCAGCTTGCTCATTATTTTGATCTTCATTATGTTCTTCATCACCTTGCACATTATTCTAATTATTATCCTGACCGTCGGTAACAGTAGTCTGACCGTCGGTTGCAATATTTTGTTGTTCTAGAATTAAGCACTGATGCTCAGGTAGAGTGTTGGGTTCTTCATAGTATACAAACTTGTTGTAGTCCTATGGTTCTTTTATTCTTACCAGCTCATTCTTTTCTACAAATTCATCTATCTTTACATTTGCACTTTCAATAATTTTGTTAGAAGCCTTGATGAGACATTTATAAGCTTTTCTCTTGGTGGACTACCCCAGAAAAATACCTTCATGACTCTTGGCATCAAGATTTCCATTTCTATCATCCTTTAAGACATAACATTGACTACCAAAGATTTTGAAGTAACTTACATTGGGTGTTTTACCATACCATAGCTCATAAGGTGTCTTCTTTGTGTCTTTCTTCAATTGTACTCTATTCAGTGTGTAGACAGTAGTACTGAAAGCTTCCCTCCAGAAGATTTGGGTGATGCCTTTCCTTATCATCAGTGTTCTAGCACAATCAACTATTGATTTGTTCCTTCTCTTAGAAATCCCATTTTGTTATGGTATTCTTGGTGCAGAAACCTGTCTTTTTATACCATGCTCATTACATAAATTAGTGAATTCATCTTATATAAATTCTCCTCCTCTATCTGACCTCAAGCATTTCAAATCCTTACCACTTTGTTTTTCTACCATAGCCTTATACCATTTAAACATCTTGAATGCTTCAGATTTATCTTTTAGAAATATGACTGTCATCATTCTAGAGTAATCATCAACAACAAGAATAAAATATCTATCTCCATAATAACTCTTTGTCCTCATTGGTCCACATAAATTAGTATGGACTAATTATAGAATTTCATCAGATGTATGGGTTTTTCTTTTGAAACTAGACTTAGTCATTTTACCTTTTTGACAATTCTTGAACATGATGTTATCTGGCTTTGTCATCATCTGTAAGCCTCTTACATTTCTCCTTCTGCTTATTTTCATCGTGTTGTCAAAATTCACATGACACAATATTTTGTGCCACAACCATATGTCTTTGTTTCTATTCATTAAGCAAGTGGTGTTAGTATCATTCAGATAGAATGAGTTACCTTTAGTTTGTTCGCCGGTACCAATCAGTTTTCCTAATTTATTAAAGATCTTTGCCTTCTTATTCTCAAATGCTACTCTGTGACCTGAATTATTCAGCTAAGAAACACTCAACAGATTATAATTTAGTCCTTTTACCCAATAAGTATTTTCACATTTAATCAGGTTATTCAACATTATAGTTCCTTTACCGTCAACTGGACAAGGTGTATCATTACCCATTCTTACTGTTCCACCATTATAATACTCAAAAGTGTTAAACTTTTCTTTATAATATAGATGTCATTCTTGCTAACCTTAGATATGAGTGTAGTTTATACATACCTTTCATCTTCATCTGAATCATCCTTCACAACTACAAATACCATCTTGATGTCTTCATCAGGTTTAGTGTCAGTATCTTTATTTTTGCAAGCAGCTAGGTAGCTAGCCTTCTTTCCTTTGTCCTTGTAGTCTTGGGTATCTCTTCTTTCTGATTGTTGATAACCTCTGTAATCTTTGTTATCACCTCTGTTATATTTCTTCTCAAAAGATCTGTCATTACTTCTGTCATCTTTTCTTTTGTTAGGACATCTTGCAGCAAAGTGTCCAATCTCTTTACAATTAAAGCATACAAGTGGTAACTTGCCTTTGTATTTACCTTT
>MU225079.1:943854-978866 GCA_018584345.1 Thuja plicata
CCACCCCAGTTTTACTTTCTATTTGGAAGGTTTCTGGGTTACCAATCTTTGTGTTATGTGTTATGAATGATTACATTTTCATGGTTGCAATAGATTAGATGAATGAATGGTTAAAGAATATAAAAGTACAGAAATACTTTAAATTTTTAAGTGTTACTGATTCACCCCTCCCCTCTCAGTAACTCTGTTAGTCCTGAATATTTCCAACAGGTTTTTCGCTTCAAGTTTGCTTCAAGGCAGAAAACCACCTATTTGGAACTCGGCTCTCGACTGGTTTCAAACAAGTAGTTTTCTCTCTCCTCCATCAAGGCTGTCAGAGCCTCATTTATTCCCCATGCACGCAATTACTTCTGGCCAAGTGGCTTTCCCTTTTCGCGCGTTCAAACAGTCGGCTCCACCGCCAGTGCCATCCCATCCATTCAATGCTAGCGCACATGGCGTCCATGTGGACATGCTTCCACGTTCTTCTTTACTAACGGTCATTTCTCTGGAACTTCAGGCCCCTTGCCACCATTAATCCCATGTCTTCGTCAAGTGTGAAAAAATTTCCCAGACCCGGAGATATAATGAAAATCCTAAGTTTATGTTTTTCTTTTCGGATACTTATGCGAGAAACTAACTTTTCAGGGAAAGCAAACGACGCGGTGGTAAGAACTCCAAACTCTGGAGTTATTGTTTTATTTTAATGAATATGTTCTGACGGTCGCTTTGTCCCGCAGGTCTAAACTTTATTTTACAATCATGTCTGAAGCATCAGCATCATCTCCTCCCGGAAGTCTGGAGTTGCCATCCACAACCAAGACCAGGGTAGCGGCAAAGTCTAAGATAGAAAAGGCCCTGGAAAAGTTGCCCCTCACCATGAAGTATATGCAGGGTGAGGAAATTGTGGGCTCAAAGATTGAGTCCCAGGTAAAATTTATGACCGACCCCAGTGTCAGAACTTGGGCAGCAATGCAGGCCCTAGTAAAGATAATGCATATCCAGCGACAGGCTGGAGACACAATTGCAACCAACGTCAGGGGTTCCAAAATTCTCCAGGCAGCTTGCTTCCCATGCTCTGTGCAGTCTCCAGAGCTTGTTCTTACTCTGGCAGCCCACTATAACTCTTCTGTCCGGGCTATCATGCTAGCACCTATAGAGCCTATGGGTTTCCCCACTCCACTGGTGTCCCTTGACCCAGTTACCTTTCAAGCGGGCCTGGGTATCCCGCAATTTTCTAGATCCTCGGTGGTCACCAAGACGGAGGCCTTAAAACAATTCAACCAACTGGAGGATGCCGCCCGGGTGTACATGAACGTCAACTGGCTCAAAGTCCCGAAGAGGGACCCCAAGAGAATGAAGATTGATATCCCCCGCTCTAAATTCAAGGAGAGCATCCAGATGGGGATGATAGCATTGGCCAAGGTATTTGGGCAGCCCTCCACCCAAGAATTTGCAAAGTGGATGTACTATTTCCTCTTGGGCATCTCCATTAAGGGAGAATTCTTTGACTGGGCAACCATTATCTCCAATCATGTCGACTCCCAGTTCTTGCAGCTGAACAAGAAGAAGAAGTTCTACATGACTTCTTATGTCTTCAGGGCTTTGGCCTAACAAAGGCCCCACTCCAATAGCCTGCTTACAGATGGCATTCTCAGACTTGGCCGGGGACAGAAAACACCGTGGGACCATTTCCCACAGATTCAATGGGAGGCCAGCTTCCCCAGTTACTGCCGGGTAAACGACTCCTTCATTTACTACCATTTGCTCACGCCCACTCGGGACGCTGGATACTGCCTGTCTACTGAGGTCATGAAATAGGTTAGTAGTTATGGGCACTACTACATCCAGTTCCAGCAGCACACTTACATTAGGGTCGCCAGCTTCTCCACGAAACCCTACTTGTTGCCCAAACATTATAGGGACAAGATCGTGCTGCTGGAATATTGTCGGCAGATGATGGAGCTGTATGCCCTCTTGGCCCACAAGAAAGTCTCAAAAATTTAGGTCCCAATCTCCTGTGGGAACTACACCTGCAATCTGGCCACCGCGAAGGAGGCAGATAATGAGCTTCAATGTTAAAACTTGCAGTAATTTTATCTTGCGCGAAAGAATTTTGATCCACATGGTAGAATTACAATGGCACTACCTCAGGCCGCCGACCCCCACCACGCACACATAGAAGACTTCTGGGAAGATCGCCAGGATGCTATGGATGTGCGCAGCCGGCATTACGATAGAATGACGACTGGAATGATGCAGGAGCTAAAGCTTAAGAGGTTCCCAGCGGGCTTTTCAGACGATGCCCCCACCATAGATCCCCAGTACAAAGAGAAGGGGATTGACAAAATACCACTAGCGGCAATGAATTGGGGTATCCAGGAGGACCACACAATTGAGGACTTCACTCGGGAGGTGGTCGAGAGAATTCATGCCTATTTTAAGAAGGCATGCCTTGGGAGTGTGCGCCTAACCTCCAGGCTGGTAACAGAAGCAACACGACCACCAGCACCAAAGTTGACTCCGGGGGCCGGGACTTTTGCGCAAGGCATAGATAAAGGAAAGGGGATAGAGACAACTCCCCCCACGCAGCAACTCCCCATCCAAGAGTAGATTCAACAATCTGTGGTGGCCTCCCAACAAATGAGGGAGCAACTATTGACAAAGCTTGCCACTCCCCTGCTAATGGCCAGACCAATTCGTCCTCCTTCCTCCCCATCACTGGCAGCCTTAATGGTGAAGGCGACGGGGGTGGATCCTCTGGAGGCAGCAGCAATAGTAGATGCGGGGCTGCCTCTGATCACCCGGAGGAAGAGAAAGCACATCAAACAGCCCAAGGCAGAACTGGCGCCAAGGGCTTCCCTCCCAAAAGAAGTGGAAATCCTTTCTTCTAGTTCCCCAGAACCAGAGAAGGAAACAGAACAGACAGACATCCCAGCCAGTCCCCCTCCAGAAGAGGAGTTTGACATGTTTGCAGCCGATGAGTTCAGAAATCTACAAGGGGACGATACACAAGCAGGGACGGAAGTCTCGGAGCAAGAACAAGAGGCTGTGGACCCGGAAGACTGAGAAAAAGAAGCTGCGGGACAAGAGGAGCAGCGAACAGAAGAAAAAAGTCTAGAACCGGAGATTATCTCTGGGGCCTTAGGAACAGAAAATCCAGGAGTGGACCAACAACTGCCGAGTGAACCAAAGGCATCCACTAGGGAACCCAAACCTAGAACTTCAGGACCAACCGTAACCCTAGCCGCCTCGTTCCCAAGGCCACTCCCAGGGACAACCTTTGGGCGGGTGATCACAGCGGCCCAAACTCTGAATCTGGGCCCGATTCTGCCCCTCCTACCAATAGAAGAAGAAGAAGGAGAGCAGCATGAAGAGGAGATCCCTGAAGAAGCTGATCAGGGTCTAAACACATCAATTGACATCAGAGACCAGGCTGAGGAGATAGAAATTGAAGAAGTTGCTACAGAAGAGGTTCCGACAGGGAGAGAAACAGAGGAAATACATGTCAAAAAAGAGCAGCCGCCACCGGACACTAGGAGAGGATTTGAAGAACAAACTCTGGCAGGAAGGCCCCCTCTCCCACCTCCATGGTTGGTAGAGAGTAGAAAAAGGAAATCTCAATCCACTCCAACAGTCCCTATATCCCTGGCCGAAATGATGGCCTTAGCTCAGGCCCCGCCAAAAGCGAAGAAGGCCCAGACAGTTCATACCCTTCAAACTGGGCTGGGCGGAGAAACAGTTGCGATAGTGGCGATGCCTCCCCCAGACACTGATGAAGTGACCGCGGATCCCGCGGATTACAATATCACAGAGGTATCTTTGGGAAAAAGAGGAAAGCAGGGCGAAGTGGACCTGCTAAAAGAAGCGGCAAGGGTAGTGGAGGCCCGATACAAAAAAGAGGCCCAGAGGCTCAAGGCAGAAAAGGAAAAGAGTGCAAACCTCATGGGGTTGCTTACAGAGCTGGCCAGACCAATCAGCGCTGCCCCTCCACAGGCCTCAACATCAGAAGAATTACCGCAGAGCGACATAGATTCCCTGCGTGTAATGAAAAAGAAGGCCCAAGCAGTAGATGAATGGGTCGCTGCACAGATAGGAAACACCTGGTGTTTCCTAGTATCCACTCTCCCAGACCTATATATGTCCCGGTAGGTTATTCTTCAGGTAGAAGCGCTGATTGAGCAGTGGGAGAGTGATACCGAGAACTACCAGGCGTGGAAGGTAGAGCTCGAAGAGCTCCTCACCCTGGGAGAAGATATAATTTCTAAATCTAGAATTCTGGGTGAGGAATCATTTGATTTCATAAAGGCTCAGCACTCCAGACTAGACCTCACATTGGAGGTAACCAAGCAATTGGTAGAGTCCTTGCAAGAAAAGGTAAATAAAGTAAAATATTCTTTTAATTTATGTAAATCTTTTGTAATGAAGGCTTCCGGGATGGATCCCTTTAGCACTGATACTTATACTCCCGAAGAGTTAGTTTTGGGAGGTTTTGACGAAATGATGAACTCTCGGTATCAATCCCCGGAGGGAGTGGACAGAGCCAAAATGGTCAAATTGACCGAGATGGTACTTAAATGCCATGACGCCACAAGAATGGCGGATGAGTTCAGAAGTAATATTCCAAACCTGGGGGAACATGTTGAAATGGCCAGATACCGAAGGGCCAACCTAAAGAAGATTGATGAGGATGGCATTTTCTGCCTCCTTCAGGCCTTTGGCGATAATAAAAATCCTTGAGTTTTCTCCGGGGGCTGGAGAAATTTGAGCATTCAGTATTCGTTATTCTTTTGGGGACGTAAGTTCCCAGATCCCAGAGTCCTGGATCCAAAATTTTATATTCTTTGAAATGACCTGTGTCCTGGTCCCCAAGGCCGATCGGTCACTTTCAGAAGCGGTTAATAAAGACTGTCAGAAGGTAGTTGGGCGCATTAAGAGGTATTGGCTCGGTGGTTGATTTCTGACAGGGTGATCTTCTCGTGGTGCCATTCGAAGGTACACCTGGCACATTGGAGATAGGGCACCGCATTTCCCATTTATGAGGCATGTAGCCTTGGTACCCAGGGGACTTTCTTTCTTCCTCCTCTCTGGTTCTCTTCCCGAGACCGATTCTTCCAATGTATATTCTTATCTTATTCTCATTCTTCTGACATGATAGACCTATTCCATCTCTAGGTCTTCTGTAGGGTGGCGCAAGTAGTACCGGCCCCCAGATATTGTATTTTATTGAAGTGCAGTAAAATAGGGTTAGGGTTAAAGAGTTGTATAAATAGGCAAATCGGCCCATTTCCAAGGGTCGGCGAAATTGATGATTTTGTTGCCCATAAGAAATAGCAAAATAGTTCCTTTTAGTTGCAGAGCTCAATGCTCCATTGTCTTGTTCTTGGTAGTTGAATGCTCCCTTGGAGCCATTATTGTATCACGCACCAGTGATTGCTGGAAGAATATTAATGAAGAAGGAAGGATTCATAGCAATGATGTTGTTAGCGTCTCTACTTCTGAGTTAACGGTATTTCATGTTTTAATGTTCTGTATGTCCTTTGCTCTGAATTTGTTAAAAGTAGATTAACGACCTCTTCATTCCTGCTACTGATAAAATGCTAACTGACGGTTGTGTATTTCTTCGGTATTTAGTGTAGTCTTTCAGAGTATTGTTGATGTTCTGGATATTTTAGCATGACTGTAGTTAGATGAAACGTTCTAACCCTGCAGGATATTTTTTCATTTTATTTTCTAAGTGTAGAATACTCCGGGAAACCCCCAACCGTATTGAATCTCTGGGAGAATGAGTTGAAGTAAGCAACTATCCCCCTCAAAAATAGTCACCTCTCCCTACTGAGCCCCGCACCATCGTGACCCGACACCCAGGTGCTTGAAGGCGCAGAGAATTTTATTTCCCCAGACAACCTTTGCAAGTGGAGTTGGCCGATTTCTGCAGAACCTGGTGACAACTTATGACTGTTGGCAAACCTGGTCAGCAAAACCCCGTCAACACCCCCCACTGGATTGACATAAAATGTTCAACCTAAATTCTGGCCCTTTCTCTCTCATATTGTGCAACTACTCAGTTATGTTCTACAAATAGAAGAGTCTAGATATACATTAACTCATTTGAATGCTAGGATTTTAATTGCACTTTCCCCCAAAGTTAAATTTCCCAATTGCATCTCTGTAGATATTGAAAATGAAAAATTTTCATGGGAAGTATCCCTAATGAGTAATTTTGGCTCTCTTTTTCATTGTAAAAAAAATGGTCATACAAAAAAATATTTCCCAACCTTTCTCAATTCTCAAAACCCTAAATTCAATAGTAAAATGAATCATAACACCAAAGGAGAAGTTAAAATGGTCTGACCAAATAGAATGATAGTAATAAAGGTGTCCTTCCTAAAGATGGTGGAATGAAATCTCCATACGATAACAATGTGATTTCCCCCGAGCCCGTGAATACTAATATTGATATAATTGACAATGCAGAGAAGGTGAATTTATAATCTTGACCAATCCTTTATTTGAAGATGAACTCTTCTCCAATTGCAGAACCTCCAACAGACAATTCTATGAACTCTGCTAAAGTTTAGAATGTTCTACTCCCCACCAAACCGAATGCACAACAAATTGCTCTTAACACTATTAATGAAAGAGAAGATAATAGTAGGAGGGTCTCCAATGGATCTCTGAATAGAGATAAGGTTTTTTTGAAAGACCTAATTCCTCTAGGTGGAAAAATAGACAATACAAATGACCAAGTTGATGAAGAACCCTTTATTGAAGTGACCAGTAAAAATATGAAGAAAAAGAGGAAAACTATTGAAAGATAATATCTCTCGAATGATAATAAGAAGTTGGGAAAATACTTGTCAGATTGCTTTAACAGACTCTATAACCCCAAAAAATAGATATCTAAATGATTCACATACATAGTTGGAATGTGAGAGGCCTCGAAATGTCTGATAGGAAATATATGGTCAGGAAATGGTGCAATAATCTCAAACAAAAAAATATCATTTGTCTCCAAGAAATAAAGATTGTTGGCTTTCAAGCATAAAGCATATTAAAATTTCTTTGGGATCAATCTACTAGCTTCCACTCTAATCATCCTAGGGGTAAAGGAGGAGTATCCATTCTTTTTGGACCTAAGTGGAATGAGAAAATTATTTCTAGTGGCTCTTCTCCTTGTCATAGCTCGCTCTTTGGGTCATTCTTCAGGATAAGGATATTATAATTGGGATTTGTAATATCTATGATCCTAATGATTATAGAGAACATGCCTCACTATGGGCTTGGATCTCTACTGGGCTACCCAAGGCCCACTAGATGTTTGTTGGAGACTTTAAGATGGTGGAATATAAGGAGGACAAAACTGGAGGGCAAAACTGGAGGGCATGTGCAGAATTGGAAAGAGAATGAACTGTTCTTTTGGTCCAATTTTCATAGGAAGTTCAGGATTGCAGACCCCTTAGCTCTTAAGAAAGGATCCTTTGCAGACATCTAGTATACCTAGTGTAACAATCAAAGAGGGAAACACATAGTATATTGTCACCTGGATAGACTATATGTTGAACAATCTATATTCACTGTTGAAAGGCAAGATGGACATGCCCCTGTATGTGTCTCCCTATCCTCTATGTCTAATCATCACCCTATCTATGCCTCGGTGTCTGTGGAACTTAGTTCAAATAATGGACTCGGAATGACTCAAAATGTGAACTTAAAACTCAATACCTCCCTACTCAAGGATACAGATAATGATGATGCTATCAAAATGGTCACCCATCTCTGTAAATCGTGCAACCAAGGACTGAGCCCCAAGGAGATGTGGGCCTCACTTGTGGATTCATGGAGAAAGGTATATCAGATTATTGCTAAGAAATATTCCATGGACATATCTAAGGAGGAACAACTATTACAGAGCTCTCTAAATAGAATTGAGAAGGAGCTTCAATCCAAGGGTTTAGATATTCAATTAGAAGAGCAGCTTGTATGGGTCAAAGGTCAATTGAGGAAAGTCCTTCGGTACAAAATTAAGGGTCAGAAGACTAGAGCCAAGATGAATTGGATGAAAGATGGGGACAAAGGTAAAAAACATTTCTTTAATATTATTAGAGCTAAACATAAAAGGGAGTTGATTGAAGGTATCCAGACTAATGGTAACCTGGCTAAGGATCAGAGTTTAATTAAAGAATCTTTATTTAGTTTTTACAAAGAACTATTTACTTCGGAATATAATAAGGACAATACCTCCAACCTAGAAAAGTGCATCAAGATGATCCCTAAGAAGATATATGATATTGAGGCCTTGGAAATTGACAAACCTATCTCTCTTGTAGAGATTGACTCTGCAATTATCTCTCTTGCCAATGATAAGTCACCTGGCCCTGATGGCCTTCCTGCTGAATTCTACAAACATAATAGGGAATGGATTAGCTCTAAACTCCTAGTACTATATGAGGATGCCTATACATGTGGATCTCTAGGTACTAATATCAATAGAGGGGTGATTAAACTTCTACCCAAGGGTGGTGACAAGACACAAGTTAGGAACTAGAGACCTATTACATTACTGAACCTGTCTTATAATATTGTGGATAAAGTTATGGCTAGAAGGGTTGGGGGATACTTAATGGGTTTATCTCCCCCACACAAACAAGGTTTATCAAAGGAAGATTCATTCTTGAAAACCTAATAACTAGTTGGGAAGCAATGCATTGGGAAAAAAATGATGGCCAGACTGCAATGATGCTTTTGCTAGATTTTGAAAAGGGATATGATAGAATTGAATGGCCATTTATTTTGGGCATGCTACATGCCTTTGGATTTCCCCCATACTTCTACAACTAGATCAGTATCCTACTTAAATACTTATTGAGCATTGTTTTGACACAAGCCAACTTGCTAGGATCTTGAGATTCAATTTCCTCTCTTGAAAGAATAACAAAGTTATTCCCAAGGTTCTCTGGGGTCGGGTCACAACCTTCTTGGTTACTCAGTTGAATATAAATGTGATTGTTCACCAGGAGGCCTTTGCTGGCACGTTCAAGACAACAAAATACAAAATATTGTTAGTTTCTTTTTGGTGTTTTCCATTTTAACAAGTATGGGTATGGTAAATAATATGCAACTTTGGTATTTTTAAGATAGCAATTTTTAGAATTTTAAGACAAAATTTAAAGAGATGAGGGTAACAATAAATCTAGTGAATTGTAAGGAAAAGTGAAATCCTAAGGACATAAACCACTATAAACCCTTCCTTGCAAATTGAATGCTGGAGAGATTTGGAACAACCCATGAAGCATAAATTAGACCACGTCACGGTTCACTACTCCACAGATGCAAGAATTTGGAGAAAAGATATGTTTTACTCGTATGAGATATTCAAAATATATCAGATCGTGAAGCCACCAAGATGTGCACACCCATGAGATGGATTTATCATTAAGCCCAAAGATATAATCCTCCACACATTCATCATATCAAGGTAGATAGACAACAGCAAACTCCAACTAAAGGTAGCACGAATTCAAAACACAACAACACAAAGAGCTCTCTAAAAATAAAGAATAATGCATGCATACATTCAATAAATTTGCATAGATAGTAGTAATTCACACACCATGAATGAAGCACCCAATTTAGATCTTTATTATATTAATAAGTCATCCTTTTACATTGCTTTTTGATTACAATATATAGAGTTTTGATCTACAACTCTGATTTTTGGAGTTAGGGCATTAGAGAATCTAAACTAAAGAATAAAAGCTAAAAATAGAACTTTGCTTAAGGGAAACTACTGCTAACTGATACTATGTAAATTGCATGGATTATTTAACCCATTTACAATCCATTTGCTCATGCAAAGAGGGAAAAATCTGCTAAAGAAGAGAGAGAAAGAAGGTAAGTTCCTTCTGTGAACTTGGAGTCTTCTTCTTGCTTCTAGTGGTTCTTCTTGGATTCTTCATTTGGGGCTATTATTGATGGTGGGAACTTATAGGATACCCTTAGTCCCTCTAAAATGAACTCAAGTTATCCATTCATCTGATCTGGAGTCCAACTAGTGTTGATAAAAGTGACCTCGCTGGAAACACCCAATTTTTTCAGACCCCGACCTCTACCCCAAAACTTTAATGCCTTTAAAATTTCCCAAGTGCTTTTCAAAATCTTCAAACTTAGAGGTCCCAAAAATTTGGACTTGTCATGGGCCGAAAGGCCAAAAAACTTAAAGATGCCAAAAGGCCAAAATCTTCAAAGGCCAAAAGGCAAAAAAAATACTCCTTTCTTTCGGGGCCGAAAGGCCGAAATGTTAGAGGTCGAGAGGCCAAAAACTCTACCTTAGTAGAATTTTAGCCAAGTGTGAAAATCTTGCCCTGTCCACCTGGTAATTGGGCTGTAGAGATTTATCCAGGAAGAACCTCTGGGTGAGCTACTCGGAGCCTCTACACTATCTCCTAAACTTCTTCAAAATTGATCTATTTCCTTCTTATCTTGGTGACCCTTCGTTATTGCTTCTTTCTGAAGATAGTTAATTTAGAAGCGAAGAACATGATCTCTTCTTCATGCTATGACATTCTTTGTATTTCTTCTTTTAGGTAAAATAGTTGTTGCAGGGCCTCCTTGGTATTAACTCGAGCCAAAATGTCTTTGAACTATTGGACCACCTCTTTGGAAGGACGTAGAGCCTGTTTGTTTTCATCCCAATAGACGTTGAGGCTGACTCCTCTGAAGAAAGTATCTATATCTTTGATCCACTTTATTACCTCCTCTCGCTTGTTAGCTATAAGGACCTGGTGTTTCTTGTAGACCTTAATTATTTTGGTCATTTTTTTAGTCCATGCCTTAAATTTGTCCAACTCTTCGCCTTCAGAGACTTTTACCAAAATTTGGAAGCATTGCTTTTCGATTATCTCCAAATCTTGGATGGCTGCTTGCCACTTAATCACATCTGAATCTATACCCCCATCATCTTCCAACAAGTCAATGAGTGAATTAAATTCAACTAATATGGTCTGGTACAGCCTAAATACCAATGGAATCACCTTCTCTCTGAATTGTTTAAAGTCATTTCTCCAATCGGCGTTGGCCTGGATGAAAGAGGAAGTCAAACCTGCTGGCAAATCTGGTGTAGCCCTTTATCAAGTATGGCTTGTAATGAAGCCTCTGAACAATTTGGGTCAATAGGACCCACCATCTTTTGAATGTACCCCTTTAGAGCTTCATTTTGATCTGTCAGGTATTTTATGGTCTCTTCATCCTTGTTCATGAACCCTAGAGTGTGCTTTAGCCCTAAAGTTGCTAGTGTCTTACTCCCTTTTCTAGTAGGTTCATCCAAATCCACCTCCCTAAATGTATATCCTTCTGATGAGTGTGTTGTCTGAGAAGTGCTCGGGGGTGGGATAGCTATCTAGGCTTTCCAATGACCCCAGTTTCTTGAGTCACATATGACATGGTCCTTGCGGGTACATTGATTTCTTCCTAGTGGAAAGCTTTCCTCACAGAGGTCATACTTGTATCCTCTCCATCCAATTCACTTGTGTAAGTTCTCTTCCTGGGTTGTATTTCCTTGGTAAACCAAGTAGGTTTGCTGGATGCAGTTATAGGTTCATATGGTGCAACCTGGAGGATTAAAGTTAGGCATTGTACTCCTGGCGTTATTTCTCTCTCTGATTCCATCTCCTACCCTCTTTCCAGTCTACTCTCTCCTTCATTCTTTCCCCTTCTGTATCTACATCCATTCCCCCTTCTTCCTTCTCTCCCTCCACTTCACCTCGTTTAGTTACCACATTTCCCCCTTCTTTGTTTGGGGCCTCTTTGGCAAAAGTTCCAATTGATACCTTTGACTTAAGACCAGTCATGGCCTCCAGTGTGGTCTGGAAGGGTGATGTATCTTTAGTACTCACTGCTTCTTTGGAAACCTGGGTGGCACATGTTGAAGGGATTGATGTTGGTGGAGTGGGTGTTGATATGGCTGGAGTGGGAGATGAGAGAATGGTAGTAGAGTAGGGTGGATTTGGCATAGGAGTAGATGTTGGGGTTGGAATTAATGGTTGTGGAGTAGGAATTGGAGGTGGTAGATAAGATGGTGGAGTAGGGACATGAGATGGTGGAGTGGAAAATGGTACTTTCCCTGCTACATGATCTATAGTTGTGGCTTGGGCTATCCCACTATCCTAAACCTCAGGCTCTTGAGTGGAACTAGGGACATTCGTTGAAGGGTTGGTGAATTGGACCGATGGTTGAGTGAGGATTACCTGGGGCTGAATAAGCAATGGATCTCTAGTTTCTATATCTTGGTTTTGATCAGAAAATCCTTCAAGTCCTTCAAAACAAGAAAGCATAAAGTCATCCGATCCTAAGGCATCCAAAGTATTATCCTATTCTTTGGGATCTTCTTTATGTTTCTTGGTAGTTTCCTTTTCTCTCCTTTTCTATAATCTTGTTCTTTAGACTAGGGACTCATCTCCTTCTACTTCCTCATACCCTTCTTGTAACATTTCCAACCGTGGAGATTCAAAACTCTTCTTCCTATTATATGTTTTCTTCTCAGCGGTGTGGGGAGATTGGCTAGAGGTAGATGGGCCTTCACCTGATAGGGGTTGTGATGACCCTGTTGGTGGGTCAATCTAGCCTATCATTCTAGTTTTCTTGGGCCTAGGATTAGACCCATATTCAACTAGTCATTCATGACCATATACAGTTCTTGGCTTCTGAGGGGGAGCTTTCTTGTATTTAGGAAATGTGGACTTCTCCCCTCATTGTTTTTCTACTTTCCTTGAGGGCTCCATCAATGTTTTTACTAGGATTGGATACATTTTGTGTGGCTTCTTGATCCAAGCTATGGTGGTCTTTATCACATGCCTCACTCAAAAGTCTATGTCATCATTTTCATCCTTGTCCACCTTTGCATTCATGATTGGCCGGTCATATACCTTATCTTTTGTGTAAATTTCCTCTAAGACATCATCTGAATCACATTCCCAAACCTTTGAGGAAATGGGAACCTTTAATACCTCTTTTGCTAGAGCAAGGTTCATTCTACAATAATCCTAGATCCTAACCTCATGATTGTCTATGCAGTTTATCCATTGATCCTCCAAGTGTGGCTCGTGTATGTAGAATTTTCTAATAATGTGGTTGTAAGTACCTATGGGATCAAAGTAGGCTCGCACTGTCTTGTAAAGTTGTAAGGGACAGTCATCCCATTCAAAAGCTAGGGATTTGAAAACCTTCATGTCTTGCAGTGTATATGGTCCCAAAGAGATGGGAAAGTCCCACTAGTGCTTCTTCTTATGCTTTATGTGCTCATATGCATCCGTGAGCTGCCTGGCCATCTCTAGTATGATTATCCAGTTAGATGGATACCTAGGCAGCTTCTTTGGTTGTATGGTTGACGCAGCTATCTGAATGTATGTGAATGTCTTGAACTAGATAAAATAGGCCCCAATGGCCCTTACCTTAGCAGAAACTTCTTCTGACATTATTTTAGCAAAGTCACCTTGAATAGATCAGATGACTACAAATATGAATGTGTCATTAACTATTCTATAATCAGGGGAATCCTCTAACATGTTTTCTCCTTTTACCAGCTGCGGGCATACAAGGTGGGGCCATGCATTTGGATAATTTAGACTTCCCCTCTTGGTGAGGCTAGGATAATCTGCTTGTGCAACTAGTAGATATACCACGTAAGTGCTCATGTAAAACTTGGGATTATGCCTTACTTCTATCAATTGCTCATCCAAATTGTCACTAATAATAGTGACCCAGTTGAATCTTGCCTTTCGTTCTTGGATCCTTTCTATCAACAGAATCATCCAGTGCTCGAGTTGAGTGGATTGTGGTAACCCATACACATGGCTTATCAATTTTATAGTTGCTTAGATGTCATCCTTCATATAGCCTCTTCAGAGGTCTATTTTGTCCAATTTTTTCTTAGGAAGTGGCTGCTTGAGGTAGCCTTTATTCATCATCTTGTGTATGGCTTTCTCCCTGTTGCCAAACCACTTGGTCCCCTTTTCAATATAGAAGTCATAGAACTTGTCTATGCCCTTGTGAAGGTGAAAAATGTCCTCAATGACATCTGGCCTAATGTCAAGTACCACCTGATCCTCTGAGTTTACTACCACCCTCTTATCTAAATCATAGTGATGAGCTAGGGTGATGATCAATTCTGAAGATGAAACAGCCACTGGGTGTGCAGCTGCATTCACTTACCCGAATAGGACTAATGCGGTGCAATCATCGGATCTGTTTGTTGGCTGGGAGCATTGAGTTAGGAATTCATTCCAATCTACATTCTCTATATTAGTATCTCTTATCTCATTGTGCTTTTTTCCCACTTTGAACTAGGGGGATTCCCCTTGTATTGATACTTCATTGGGGAGGTTGTCTTTGGTTCAGTCATTCTTGCAAGAAAAGATGAATATCAGTAGCTTATTGAATCAGGAAAAAACAATTTAAACTAGGAAAATGAGAAAAGAGAGCTGTATAAACAGCTATGTGTAAGTTTTCCCACTTTTGGGCCTTTAAGGGTTTTAGACACTGAAAACTAGTTCGGAGGCCAAAAATTCTAAAAGTGTGAAAAGGTTTATTGGAAGGACAAAGTTTGTTGGACCTTTTAGGCTCCAAAACTGAGGGGTGTTTGCTTGAGTACAACGAAAGTCAAAAGTGATGAGGAACTCTGAAATCCCAAATGACGGTTTCAAAAACTTGGCTTTCAGCCTTTTCGAACCTTTCAGATGTCCAAAAGGCTGAAAAGTCTGAAGCGGCACTTAGCAAGATTTGAAGATCTATTTTTGGCCTTTCAAAGGTTGAAAACTTGAGGCAAGGGCCATGACCGATGAGACAACAAAACCCTAGGCCTAAGACAAAGAAAAATAAGAAACCCTAGGTCCGACAGGGAGGGACATCCTTGTCAAAACACGAAGGCACAGAGGCCTGACAAGACAAAGAAAACTAAGAAACCCTAGGTTGGACAGGAACTAGGCATGAAAATGAACCCTAGACCTAGACCCAAAAACATGAAGCAAAGGCAAGCAAGAAGAACCTACCTTGAACGAACTAGGAGTGGGAGGAAAACTAGGTGGCTCAAAAGTTGAAGCGATCAACAAGGAGGAGCAGACGAAATCACAGGTAGAACCAAAAAAAATGTCAAGTGATAAAAAAATGAAGCTCCCTCCTATTTATAACCCATGGGCTGATGTCAGCGGCTTTGGGTCTTTCAGACTCTGAAAGGCCAAAAATGTCAGATGAGAAAGAAGTCTTTGGCCTTTCAGTGTTTTCAAAGTCTGAAAACATCGAAAGGCCCAGGTCTTTGGCCTTTCATCCATTTTGGCATTTTGGAGTACCTAAGTCCTCTGAAAGGCCAAAAAAGGGCTTCTTCCTTCCTCTAGCTTGGTTTCAACAAATTTCTTCGGTGGCTGACCAGATTTCCATGAGGGGCAAACATGATAAAAGGCAAAAAGACAAAAAAGGGGGGTCCCCATTGTCAAAGGACCAAAAAAAATGGGGTGTGTGTTGTGGACCCACAACAAATAGCCTCGACAAAAGGAGGAATGACCAAGGCATTTCTTTATCATCAACACTCTTCTGGAAAGTAGCTTTGTAGTAGAATAGAACCAAGAGGCGGTGGAGTCGACGATTCTTCAATGACCTCCAATCTAAAGTTCTTCCATTGGTTTCCTTGTGTGTGTTCATGTGTGTTCATTTCTTGACCTTTGGTTGTGATAACTAGGATGCCTACCAGCTATTCCCAACCTTCGCCAAATAAACAAGGGCTTTCTAGAAAGAGCTTTGCTGGTAGTCAGGCGTTCATAGCCCCGACAAAGTTTTCCCTGAGTCCCAAGTATAACCTTGCTCTACTTTTAGCCGGGTGTCCATAGCCCTGGTAGAGGTTGTCATAATCACCCAAGTCCAGTCTGCCTGCTAAGCTATAACTTTCTTTCTTTGTGAGAGCTCCATCTTTTGAAAAATCATTTTGTTCCTTATGTTTGCTTGGAGATGTATCAAACCTTGGACATTAATGTGTTCTATGCATTCAGGTCCATAACCTCTTTTCTCTCTCTCTCTTTTTTTCTTTTTTATATTTGATCTGATTCAAGCAATGATTAGACGATGTTTCCTGGACTTTTCACTCATGACCTCTTTGGGGCACTTTTCTTTTGAGTGTTTCTTTCGCTTTCTCCTTTTTAGCTCTTTTTTCTTTCAATCTTTCCTTCGCACTCAATTCAAACTTGGGTTCTAGGATTGGTGGGTACCCAAACCTATGCACTCAGGCTGGCTACAACTCACAAATGCCCTAGAAACCAATGCCTTCGGGTGTTGTACCTTAATGTGTCTTGTGATCAGGATGACCAAACTTCAAACTCCTTCTTGTTTGTTAATGATAATCATCACTACTTTGTCTTTTGGGAAGGTTCTCTTATGTTGCATGTATCCTTGGAGAAATTTGAATAAGAAATACCTCTGCTCCTTTTGAAAAACACCTTGCACTGGATCCAAAACACATTGACCCAAAGCAATGAAACAAGCCCCTGACAAAAGAAAACAACAAACAGGAGTGGAAGAAAGGACTAATGATGAGGACAAGGAAAAGGGAAAAATGCAAAAGTGACTATGGTACAAGGGACGTAAGACAGTCTCACTTAGGATCTAAAGTAATGTTTAAGGAATTTCCCATTGACTGGAAATGGGGTCAACTCTCCGTCCAATGTGCTGATCCTAAAAGTGTTCTCCCCCAGGATCTTTGATATTTGGTAAGGGCCTGTCCATAGTCTTTGGAACTTGGTGTGGCTACTTGGCTTTTCTTTCACCTTATCCCACATCAGGACAAGGTTAAAGATCCCGAAGGCCTTGGTGGAGGCTCTCTGGTCGAACCACCTTTTGACTACAGTCGGATGCTTTGATACATGTTCCAGGGCTAAAGTTTGTTTCTCCTCTAGGTTTAGGAGATTCATGAGTCTGACTTGTACCTGATCTTCCTCCCCTACATATTGGTCCATGAATCTTAAAATTGGGATCTTTAGGTTCATAGGAAAGACCAGTTGCAAGCCATAGACTATTTGATATAGAGACATCCCCAGGGCATTCTTGATCCTTACATGATCAGTCCATAAAGCATATTTTAGCTGCGTGTGCCAATCCCTAAGGTTGTCATCTAGGAGGTGTTTAATCACGGTTGTCAAATTTTTTTTTGTAGACTCCACCACGCCATTTCCTTATGGATAGTAATTTGAAGAGAATTTGAGGATTACCTGATTTTTGAAGGCCCATTGTGTGAGCGATGCTGAGGAAAAAGAGGGAGCATTGTCACATACCAGATAGAATGGCATCCCAAACCTAGTTATGATGCGCTCCTCCATGAATTTGGTCATGACCTTAGTGGTACAATTATTCAATGCTTCCACCTCCATCTAGCATGTTCAATAGTCGGTAGCTATCAAGATAAAATTATGTCCTATAGACGAAGGGGGGTTAATCACTCCAACAAAATCCAAGCCCCATTGGGCAAACGGGCATACCTCATAGATTGGTTGTAAGGGCATCACTGGATTTCTCTCTCGAGTTGTGCTAGTTTGGCAAGTGTGGTAGGATCTCATGTACTAGTTGGTATCTTTAAATATTGTAGACCAAAAATATCTTGCCCTCAAGATTTGGTGAGTAGTGGCCTCCGCCAATCCATGTCCCATTCCATATTTGTCATGAAAGTCCACCAATATTTGTTTTTCCTCCATTCTATCCAAACACCTTAAGTACAAACCTTCGTAATTGTATTTGTAGATTTGTCCACTCTTTAGCATGTAAGAGTTGATTTTGATCTTTAAAGCTCTTCTCTGGGAACCATTCATTTCTTCAGGGCAGCAATTCTGCAATAGATAATACACTATGTCTTGGTACCATACATCCATGATTACACCTTGGTTGGTGTATGTCTGGCAGACTAGACCTTCTTTAAACTCATAGATCAGCTTTGTCAGGCCCTGACCCCTTACCAACTTCATCAGTTGGATTTCTAGGTCAAACTCTTGGAGAATTGCCATCCATTTTCCTCTTTGTTCTCCTAGCTCATTCTGCATCAGGAGGGATTTAACTGCTATGTCTGGAACTATCCCAATGACTTTACTCCTCAAAATATAATGTCTGAATTTCTTCACCACCTTGATGAGAGAAAATGACTACTTATCCAGGTTTGGGTATCTGAGCTCAGCATCTTTGAAAGGGCAACTCATAAAGGTGATGGGCCTCTCATCTTCACTATTCTTCTTCTATATGAGAATGCCTACGCATGAGTGTTCTGATGTGAAAGAGTAGACCTTGAAAGGGATGGTGTAGTCAAGACTGGCTAGGACTGGTGCCGTGGAAATGGCATTCTTAATCTCTTCAAAAGACTTCTTGGCTAGGAGAGTCCATTAAATCTTGGCATCCTTCTTGATCATGTTGTTCAATTGTTTTACTATTTCTGCGAAACCACTGATGAAGTTGATCTTCCGGAAGAAAGATTTCAAATCCTTGTGGCTATGAGGTAGTGTCAACTTTAGGATTGCCTCCACCCTTTTGGGTTCAATGGATATCACCTTTTCAGAGATGATATGTCCCAAGATCTTCCCTTTAGTTACCCCAAACACACATTTCTTAGGATTGAAGGAGACCCCAAATTCTTTGCACTTCTGAAGGCATTTCCTGAGGTCGCTTATGTGGTTAATTCTTAGTTTTGAGTAGACTATGAGATCATCCATGTAAATGATAATGCACCTCCCAACTAATCCTTTGAAAGCTATGTCAATTGCTCTTTGAAAGGTGGCTCCAGTGTTAACCAGCCTAAAAGGCATCCGTCGATAGGCGAAAGTTCCCCATTTAGTGGTAAATGTTGTTTTCATCTTGTCCTCTTCCTGTACCATCACCTGATTATATCTAGAGTAGCCATCTAGGAACGACATCATTTGGGATCCATTAACATTCTACAACACTTCATCTAGACATGGGAGTGGATAATTATCCTTTTGAGAGGACTTGTTGAGGTTCCAAAAGTATACGCATAGCCTAATTTCTCCAGTCTTCTTCCTCACAAGTTCTAGGTCTGCACCCATGTAGAATGTCAAATTGGGAAGATGATCTTGGTGTCGAGCAGCTTTTGGAATTACTTTTGGATTAAGGGCTCCATAGTGGGATTCATGGGTCTTTTTTGTTGTCTGAAAGGCTTGGAATCTGGTTTCAAAGGGATGTTGTGTACTATGACTGAGGTGTCATATGTCTTTAATTCTTCATAACTCCATGCTATGACATCTTGATATTGAATCAGAAGATAGACCATTTTCTCCTTTTCTTCCTTGGTTCCCATCTTTCTGATGTGGACTTATCTTGGTTCTTCTTCTGTGCCCAGGTTGTAGATGTCACATTCTTTCCATCAGGTGTTATGTTGGGGTGTCTTCTTATAGCAGTCTTATCACTGTTGAAAATCCTCTCTAGTTCTACCATCCCTATGGGTATGGCATTGGTCTTTAGGTTTATGATGCCATGATCATCAGGCTCTTTATGTTCATACATTTTCTCACCTTCCTTCTCCTCGTCTATGATCTACTTTTCAAACACGTTGGCACACATGATAAACTCTAAGATATGTTGATCATCCTGGAAGACTTGAAAGTTAGTGATATTATCTGGAATGGCCAGGGATGAGACAAGATCGAATGAGAATTTCTTTAGTTTAGATTTTTCCATTGGATGTAGTGAACTAGCTGAGACAGCCAATGCATTAGCAATGACATTCTTTCTTCTTGGGATGGTTTTGATGTTGAAAGTGTCAAAGTCGTTGATTAGATCCCATGCCCTAATTCGGTAGGTTGAGAGTCTCTTGTCATTGCAAGTATACTGACTATGGATTTGCTTGAAAACCAATTATGAGTCTCCTTCCACCATCAGGATTTTTATTCCCTTCTCGTGAGCTAGGAGAAGTCCGCGAACTAGCACTTCATATTCTACAACATTGTTAGTGCAAAGAAACTGCAATCTATAAGCAGCATAGAAAGACTTACCCCTCGGATTTATCAATTCAATTCCCGCACCTGCTCCTTGTTTACACTTGGAACCGTTGAAGTGTAGTTTCCATATATGGGGTGGTTTAGTAGGGTTGGGTTTGGTTGAACTCTTCCTAGAAAAACCCTTGGTCCTTGGTTTTCGGCCCTTCTCTCCATCGCTGTCGAAAGAAGTTAATTATCCTGCATACTAAACATGCCTAGGTTTGGGGATTTTGTTGTCTTCATCAACTTTGTCTTCCAGTATTCTCCTGAAAGGGGGACATGCTCCATCATCTGAGGTACTCCAGATGCTAAGCAAATTTAGGGCAGCACTTTTAACTTTAGATTCTAATTCACTGTCTTGATTTTGAGGTGAACTATTCGCAAGGACTGGGCTGTCCATATCGAGCATGGCATTGTTCTCATCTTTTATCCCAAGTACATCTTCTTTCATTGTTAGTGTTTCTGGCAATTTATTTGGTTGGGAAATTCAAGCCAACACTTGTGACAAGGCTTCTTGAGAACTGGGGCATATAAACTCTGAATGACTAGCCCGATGTAATCAGCAATATCCAGTTAGTAACAAAATATTAGGATTTGCATCTTGACCCAGATGTCGCAGGCTGGCTGTCGTGCTATTGATGAAATGAAAATTTCATCACTAATTTTTTGCTCAAGGAGACCTTGGATGGGATTTTGGTCTGACTCTTTGCCCTCTTGAATCTGGAACACAAAAACATCATCCATCCGATAAGTGCCCAAATTGGTTTGGGTGAACAACACTTCATTTGGGGCATTATATTCGGTGATCATCCTTTTCAGTTTAGGCTTGGCATCTATCTTGATCTAGTTGTTCAAACCTCTCCATGGTAGCTAGATCTGGGTGAAATTTGTAGAGAGCCACCCTCTCAAGCACTTGGTCCATTCTCGACTTAGCAGCATCCCATAAGTCTCAAGTACATCCACTATGTGTATGTCAATGCACTCTTGTATCCTGGGATCTGCGACTAGTTGAATGTGCACATCTTTGAGTACACCAATTACCTTAACCTCAATTTTTTCCAACTGTATGACAACCAGATTTATTATTTGGGGAACCACCCCCAACTTCTAGAAAATTGATAGGGGCATAACATTGCATGAGGCTCTTGAATTGATTAGGCAATTATGTAGGTTTTTTCTGAATGTTCGCAGGCTGAGTAAAAATGGTGGGGCCTTCACCTTATCTGTGAATACTGTAGGGAATGCCTCAGAGGTATTGATATTAGATGTGGGTGCCCTTGTGCTATTTCAAGGGCAAGGCTTCGAATGATCCAAGGATCTTATAAGGGCTTCCTTTTGAGATGGGAAACCTTGCAATAATTTGAACATGGATATGTTCGCCTTAGTTTTCTTGAGCTCATCCACTACACTATACTTGTCATTCGACCAGGCTGTACCTTGGTAGCCAGCATATGTACTTGTTGTGGGAGGTATAGGAGCATTCAGGCCCTTTGGAGGTATGGGATTGTTATTGGCCCATGGATCTGGTGGAGTTGGTTGTTTGCTTTGAGGTATGTTGTCGGTGAGGGGTTCCTTTCTAATCCAGAGGTTATATGAATTCCTTTGATCATTCTGGAAGGCATGTACCTCAGAATGTTCAGGTTCATTTTCTCTCAGAAAAGGGAACATGAATTCATCTTCTCCTATATAGTCTTCTCTTGTATGGGCTTCTGAACCTCTTTCCATTCCCAACTCATAGGAATTGAACATCATAGCATTGAATTGCACCGGGGGCCCCTCTAGATTCTAGATGTAGTGGTCTTGGGAGTTGTTTACATATCCATTATTGTCCTGATGCTTAATTAGAGCCCCGAAAAAATTGGCCTCTGAAGCCTCATAAGTATTGGCATTGTCTGTTGGGATGCTGCCATTATTGGGTCTAGTGTTCCATGGCCGATTTGACCTCTGCTGTCCAAATGGTTTCTCCTACATATTGTTGTTGTTGTATGCATTAAAACCCCTATTTGGATTCTGAGGGTATGTATTTGGACCAGCAGGTGCTCGTTGGTATCCACCCTAATTTTGGGGTGAGTTTAGCTTCATTTTGGTGACCTCGCTAGTGAGTTGTGATAAAGTCTTCTTTACGGCATCTAACTCAGAAGCCATAAGGGTATCAGGCTCAGATTAGGGTATAACCCTTTATTCTATGAATGTTGTCTTATGAACTTTGTAGCCTAGATAAGTAATAGATGGAGGCACGATTATACATGGCTACATCGGTATAGGATTTGGCATAGGTAGATGACTGATTAAGGCTTGATTATTTATTGCAAAAGGGTGTGGGACAATAAGATTACTCATGATAGGTGTAGCAATGTAGCTTCCTTCTTGGGGGTCTATTTGTTGAGTAAAAGTGACGGCTTCATTGTACACCTTTTTGATCATGTCTCTATCCACCGGGGGAAGTCATCTTAGAAAGATCAAGTTGAATGGATCTAAAGCTTTCAAGTAAACTTGTATGATAGCCTCATCTAGTATAGTGTCAGGAGCTTCCATCTTTTGGTGCATTTTGTGAAAATGATGATTAAACATAGCAATGGGCTCTTTAGTATCTTTCCTTGTGGCTATGAACTGATGATGTGTCATAGCAGGACCAACATACAATTTGAACTGATTGAGGAATTTGGTTTCAAAGTCATTCCATACTAAGATAGACCCTTGTGGAAAATTTAGGTACCAGTTGTATGCGAACTCTCCCAAAGTGTATGGGAATAGACGATAGACAACGTCTTTGTGGGCAATCTCTTTATGGTTGTAAATTTCCTTGAAGGCACAGATGTGTTCTTCTGCTGTCCTAGATTCACCATATATGAATTGTGTACAAAACTTCTCCAGATTTTTGGGTAACTCATGGAGCTGCCCAAAAAATTTTAAAGGTGAGCTTGTGGCATTGGCAAAAAAGGCCATTGGACGAGTTTGTTGCAGATGTCAATTTTGCACATTCTAATTTTGGTCAATGACTTCGTCAATAATTGGGGCAGCGATGTGTGATTGCTGTCCAAGAGGATTTTGAGGCATGGCAGGGTGATGAGAAGATTTTTATTTTGCTTTACCCTTGTCGTTGCGAGCTCTTTGGTGGTGAGTGAGTTCAAAAAATGTCCCTCTTTTCAGATATGATCTAAGCACATGCTAAAATATCTCTAGAGAGAAAGATCCAATATTATCCAGTATTTGAGTCTTGAGGCCCTCCTTCTAGCACCACTTCTATTGAGAATTGTTTTGACACAAGCCAACTTGCTAGGATCTCAAGATTTGATTTCCTCTCTTGAAATAATAATAGAGTTATTCCCAAGGTTCTTCGGGGTCAGGTCACAACCTGCTTGGTTACTCAGTTGAAGATAAATGTGATTGTTCATGAGGAGGCCTTTGCTGGTATGTTCAAGACAACAAACTACAAAATACTATTAGTTTCTTTTTAGTGTTTTTTGTTTTAACAAGTATGGGTATGATAAATAACATGCAACTTTGGTAGTTTTAAGATAGCAATTTTTATAATTTTAAGACAGAATTTAAAGAGATGAGGGTAACAAGAAATGTAGCGAATTGTAAGGAAAAGTGAAATCCTACGGACATAAACTGCTTTAAACCCTTCCTTGTGAATTGAATACTAGAGAGATTTGGAACAACCCACAAAGCATAAATTAGACCACGTCATGATTCACTACTCGACAGATGCAAGCGTTAGGAGAAAAGATATGTTTTACTCATACGAGATATTCAAAATATATCAGATTGTGAAGCCACCAAGATGTGCACACCCATGAGACAAATTTATCATTAAGCCCAAAGATAGCATCCTCCACACATTCATCACAGCAAGGTAGATAGACAACAGCAAACTCCAACTAAAGGTAGCATGAATTCAAAACACAACACAAAGAGCTCTCTAAAAATAAAGAATAATGCATGCATACATTCAATAAATCTGCATAGATAGCAGTAATTCACACACCATGAATGAAGCACCCAATGTAGATCTTTATTTTATTAAGAATTTGGCCTTTTACATTTCTTTTTTATTACAATATATAGAGTTTTGATCTACAACTCTGATTTTCAGAGTTAGGGCATCAGAGAATCTAAACTAAAGAATAAAGTTAAAACTAAAACTTTGCTTAAGGGAAACTACTGCTAACTGATACTATGTAACTTGCATGGATTCTTCAACCCATTTACAATCCAT
The DNA here is from genome assembly GCA_018584345.1 of Thuja plicata. Taxonomy (NCBI): domain Eukaryota; kingdom Viridiplantae; phylum Streptophyta; class Pinopsida; order Cupressales; family Cupressaceae; genus Thuja; species Thuja plicata. The sequence continues at coordinate 968,065 of MU225079.1, forward strand.
TTTCTAATGCAAAGAGGGCAAAATCCACCAAATAAGAGAGAGAGAGAAAGAAGGTAAGTTCCTTCTGTGAACTTGGAGTCTTCTTCTTGATTGTAGTGGTTCCTCTTGGAATCTTCATCTAAGGCTATTATTGGCGGTGGGAACTGATAGGAGACCCTTAGTCCCTTTAAAATTAACTCAAGTTATCCATTCATCTGATCTAGATTCCAACTGGTGTTGATAAAAGTGACCTCGCTGGAAACACCCATTTTTTTAGACCCTGACCTCTACCCTGAAACTTTAATGCCTTTAAAATTTCCCAAGTGCTTTTCAAAATCTTCAAACTCGAAGGTCCCAAAACTTTAGACTTGTCATGGGCTGAAAGGCCAAAAAACATAAAGAGGCGGAAAGGCCAAAATCTTTGAAGGCTGAAAAAATATTCTTTGCTTTCAGGGCCGAAAGGCTAAAATGTCGGAGGCCAAAAGGCCAAAAAATCTACCTTAGTAGAATTTTAGCCAAGTGTGAAAATCTTGCCCCATCCACCTGGTAATTGGGCCTTGGAGCTTTATCTAGGAAAAACCTCTGGGTGAGCTGCCCGGAGCCTCTACACTATCTCTTGAATGTATTCAAAATTGATCTCTTTCCTTCTTATCTTGGTGACCCTTCCTTCTTGCTTCTTTCTGAAGATAGCTAATTCAGAAGCGAAGAACATGATCTCTTCTTCATGCTGTGACATTCTTTGTATTTCTTCTTTTAGGTAAAATAGTTGTTGCAAGGCCTCCTTGGTATTAACTTCGGCCAGAACATCTTTGAACTGTTGGACCACCTCTTTGGAAGGACGTAGAGCCTGTTTTCTTTCATCCCGATAGACGTTGAGGCTAACTCCTATGAAGAAAGTATCTATATCTTCGATCCATTTTATTACCTCCTCTCACTTTTCATCTATAAGGACTTGGTGTTTCTTGTAGACCTTAATTATTTTGGTCATTTGTTCAGTCCATGCCTTAAATTTGTCCAACTCTTTGCCTTCATAGACTTTTACCAAAATTTGGAAGCGTTGCATTTGGATTATCTCCAAATCTTGGAGGGCTGCTTGCCACTTAATCACCTCTGAATCTATACCCCCATCATCTTCCACCAGGTTAATGAGTGAATTGATTTCAACTAATATGGTTCGGTATAGCCTAAATACCAATGGAATCGCCTTCTCTCCGAATTGTTCAAAGTCATTTCTCCAATTGGTGCTGGCCTGGATGAAAGAGGGAGTCAAACTTGCCAGCAAATTTGGTGTAGCCCTTTTATCAAGTATGGCTTGTAATGAAGCCTCTAAAAACTTTGGGTCTATAGGACCCACCATCTTTTGAATGTACCCCTTTAGAGCTTCATTTTGATCTGTCAGGGATTGTATGGTCTCTTCAACCTTGTTCATGAACCCTAGAGTGTGCTTCATCCCTAAAGCTGCTAGTGTCTTGCTCCCTTCTCTAGTAGGTTTGCCCAAATCCACCTCCCTGAATGTATGGCCTTCTAATGATCCTATTGTTTGAGAAGTGCTCAGGGGTGGGATAGCTATCTAGGCTTTCCAATGACCCCCAGTGTCCTAAGTCACATGTGACATGGTCCTTGCAGGTACATTGATTTTTTCCTGGTGGAAGGCTTGCCTCACAGAGGTCATACTTGTATCCTCTCCATCCAATTCACTGGTGTAAGCTCTCTTCCTGGGTTGTATTTCCTTGGTAAAACAAGTAGGTTTTTTGGATGTAGTTACAAGTTCATATGGTGCAACTTGGAGGATTAAAGTTAGGCATTGTACTCCCATCGCTATTTCTCTCTCTGATTCCTTCTCCTACCCTCTTTCATGTTTTCTCCCTTCTTCCTTCATTCTTTCCCCTTCTGTATCTACATCCATTCCCCCTTCTTCCTTCTCTCCCTCCACTTCACCTCATTTAGTTACCACATTTCCCCCTTCTTTGTCCGGGGCCTCTTCGGCAGAAGTGTCAATTGATACCTTTGACTTAAGACCAGTCATGGCCTCCAACATGGTCTGGAAGTGTGATGTATCTTTAGTACTCACTACTTCTTTGGAAACCTGGGTGGCACATGTTGAAGGGATTGATGTTGGTGGAGCGGGTGTTGATATGGCTGGAGTGGGAGATGGGAGAATGGTAGTAGAGTAGGGTGGATTTTGCATAGGAGTAGGTGTTGGGGTTGGAATTAATGGTGGTGGAGTAGGAATTGGAGGTGGTAGATAAGATGGTGGAGTAGGGACATGAGATGGTGGAGTGGAAAATGGTACTTTCCCTACTACATGATCTGTAGTTGTGGCTCAGGCTATCCCACTATCCTGAACCTCAGGCTCTTGAGTGGAACTAGGGACATTCACTAAAGGGTTGGTGAATTGGATCAATGGTTGAGTGAGGATTACTTGGGGCTGAATAAGTGATGGAGCTCCAGTGTCTATATCTTGGCCATGATAAAATAAGCCTTCAAGTCCTTCAAAATTGGAAAGCATAAAGTCGTCTGATCCTAAGGCATCCAAAGGATTATCCTATTCTTTGGGATCTTCTTTATGTTTCTTGGTACTTTCCTTTTCTCTCATTTTATGTAATCTTTTTCTTTGTAAAAGGGGCTCATCTCCTTCTACTTCCTCAGACCCTTCTTTTACCATTTCCAACCGTGGAGATTCAGAACTCTTCTTCCTCTTATATGTTTTCTTCTCAGCGGTGGGGGGAGATTGGCCAAAGGTAGATGGGCCTTCACCTAATAGGGATTGTGATGACCCTGTTGGTGGGTCAATCTGGCCTTTCATTCTAGTTTTCTTGGGCCTAGGATTAGATCCATATTCAACTGGTCATTCATGACCATATACGGTTCTTGGCTTTTGAGGGCGAGCTTTCTTGTATTTAGGAAATGTGGACTTCTCCCCTCGCTATTTTTCTACTTTCCTTGAGGGCTCCATCAATGTTTTTACTGGGATTGGACTCATTTTGTGTAACTTCTTGATCCAAGCTATGGTGGTATTTATCACATGCCTCACCCAAAAGTCCATGTCATCATTTTCATCCTTGTCCACCTCTGCATTTATGATTGGTCGGTCATATACCTTATCTTTTGTGTAAATGTCCTCTATGAACTCATCTGAATCACACTCCCAAACCTTTGAGGAAATGGAAACCTTTAATACCTCTTTTTCCAGAGCGAGGTTCATTCTAGAATAATCTCGGATCCTAACCTCATGATCATCTATGCAATTTATCCAGTGATCCTCCAAGTGTGCTCATGTGTGTAGAATTTGCTAATAATGTGGTTGTAAGTATCTATGGTATCAAAGCAGGCTCACACTGTCTTGTAAAGCTATAAGGGACAGTCATCCCATTCAAAAGCCAGGGATTTGCAAACCTTCATGTCTTGCAATGTATATGGTCCCAAAGAGATGAAAAAGCCCCAACAGTGCTTCTTCTTATGCTTTATGTGCTTGTATGCATCCGCGAGCTGCCTGGCCATCTCTAGTATGATTATCCAGTCAGATGGATACCTGGGCAGCTTCTTTGGTTGTATGGTTGACCTATATTTTTGAATGTATGTGAATGTCTTGAACTGGATAAAATAGGCCCCAATGGCCTTTACCTTAGCAGTAGATTCTTTTGACATTCTTTTAGCAAAGTCACCTTCAATAGATCAGATGACTGTAAATATGAATGCGTCGTTGACTATTCTATAATCAGGGGAATCCTCTGGCATGTTCGCTCCTTTTACCAGCTGTGGTTATACAAGGTGGGGCCATGCATTTGGATCATTTAGACTTCCCCTCTTGGTGAGGCTAGGATAATTAGCTCATGCAGCTAGTAGATATACCACGTAAGTGCTCATGTAAAACTTGGGATTATGCCTTATTGCTATCAATTGCTCATCCAAATTGTCACTAATAATAGTGCCCCAGTTGAATCTTTCCTTTCGTTCCTGGATCCTTTCTATCAACAGGATCATCCAGTGCTCGAATTGAGTGGATTGTGGTAACCCATACACTCGGCTTATCAATGTTATAGCTGCTTAGATGTCATCCTTCATATAGCCTCTTTGGAGGTCTATTTTTTCTAATTTATTCTTAGGAAGTGACTACTTGAGGTAGTCTTTATTCATTGTCTCGTGTATGGCTTTCTCCCTGTTCCCAAACCACTTGGTCCCCTTTTCAATATATAAGTCATAGAACTTGTCTATGCCCTTGTGAAGGTGGAAAACATCCTTAATGGCATCTGGCCTAATGTCAAGTACCACCTAATCCTCTGAGTTTACTACCACCCTCTTATCTGAATCATAGTGATGACCTAGGGTGATGATCAATTCTAAAGATGAAACAGCCATTGGGTGTGCGGTTGCATTCACTAGCCCGGATACGACTAAGGTGGTGCAATCATCAAATCTATTTGTTGGCTAGGAGCAATGAGTCAACAATTCATTCCAATATACATTCCTGATATTGGTATCTTTTATCTCACTATGCTTGTTTCCCACCTTTAAACTAGGGGGATTCCCCTTGTATTGATACTTCATTGGGAAGGTTATCTTTGGTTTAGTCATTCCTGCAAGAAAAGATGAATATCAGTAGCTTATTGAATTAGGAAAAAACAATTTAAACTAGGAAAGCAAGAAAAGAGAGCTGTATAAATAGCTAAGTGTAATTTTTCACACTTTCGGGCCTTTCAGGGTTTCGGACACCGAAAACTAGTTCGGAGGCCGAAAAGTCTGAAAGTGCAAAAAGGTTTATTGGAAGGACAAATTCTGTCGGACCTTTCAGGCTCTGAAACTGAGGGGTGTTTCCTTATGGATGCCAAAAGTTGAAAGTGATGAGGAACTCTGAAATCCTGAACGACGGTTTAGAAAACTTGGCTTTCGGCCTTTTCGGACCTTTCAGTCTTTCTGACCTTTCAGATGTTCAAAAGGATAAAAATTTTGAAGCGGCACTTAGCAAGATTTGAAGATCCATTTTTGTCCTTTCGGAGGCCAAAAACCTAAGGCAAGGGCCACGAATGATGAGACAAGAAAACCCTAGGCCTAAGACAAAGAAAACTAAGAAACCCTAGGCTGGACAGGCACTAGGCACAAAAATGAACCCTAGACCTAGACCATAAAACATGAAGTGAAGGCAAGCGAGAAGAACCTACCTTGAAAAAACTAGGAGTGGGAGGAAAACTAGGCAGCTCAGAAGCTGAAGCAGTCGACGAGGAGGAGCAGATAAAATCGCAGGCAGAAGCAAAAAAAAATGAGAAGTGATAAAAAAATGAAGCTCCCTCCTATTTATAACCTGTGGGCTAACATCAGTGGCTTTGAGACTTTCAGACTCCGAAAGGCCAAAAATGTCAGAGGAGAAAGAAGTCTTCAGCCTTTTGGTGTTTTCAGTCTGAAAACACTGAAAGGCCTGGGTCTTTGGCCTTTTAGCCATTTCAGAATTTCAAAGTACCTAAGTCCTCTGAAAGGATGAAAGGCTGAAAAAGGGCTTCTTCCTTCCTCTGGCTTGGTTTCAGCAAATTTCTTCGGTGGCTGACCAGATTTCCATGAGGGGCAGACACGACAAAAGGCAAAAAGACAAAAAAGGGGGGTCCCCATGGTCAAAGGACCAAAAAAAATGGGGTGTGTGTTGTGGACCCACAACAAGACTCCTCCACTATCATTGAGATTAATGGTGAATTATCTGATAGCATCACTCTGCAAATATCCATCAGACAAGGTGTCTCATTGCCCCTGCATTGTTTGTAATAGCGAAAGATGCTCTATTTTATATTTTTAGGACTCCTCAACTAGGCCCTCTAGTAAAAGGTATCACCCTCCATAATGATGAAGAGCTACTTAATGCTCAGTTTTCAGATGACACAAATTTGTTTATAGAGATGCAAGAGAACAACTTTGATAATATGAATAACATGTTACAATTCTTTTGTATGGTCTCTGGGTCTAAAGTGGCCCCACATAAGTCTTCTATATTGGGATGGCCTTCTTCCCCCCCCCCCCCCAAGATGGATTGTTGACAAAGGATGGCAATGGCTAGGGCCTAACACAATTATCAGATATCTGGGCATTCCATTCTCCATAGAACCTTCTCTCAAGGACATGTGGCAGTGGTTGCTAACTAAAATTGAAAAGAAATATTTAAAATGGAAAACTCATCTTCTCGCACTGGCTGGGAGAGTGAAAGTTTTTCAAAAATTCCTATCTTCTCATCACATATACTTTTCATATGCATGGTTGTTTTCCAACTACCAAAGTGACAGTTTGGAGAAGATCATGAGAGACTTCTTGTGGTCTGATGGGCTAGGAAATAAAAAGAGACATTGTGTCAAATGGAAATAGTGTAGCCTACCAAAGGAACAAGGGGGTTTGGGCATAAAGGATCTTAAGGTCCAAGGGATGGCACTGACATCAAAATGGATTATATAGGCACTCTTAGGAAATGAACCATGGAAGGTTCTCATCAGGAACAACACTAGCAGATCGGGTATAAAAGGGGGAAAATTTGGGATAATATTCCCATATGTGACAAGGTTTTAGGGAACTTTTAGATATCTACATTTGTATCCAATGTTTTCCAATCTATCTAGAAGACTTGGACCCAAACTAGAAAACTTATCCTATTCATGGGTGCTAGTAGAGGGTCTCCTCACTATTCTATGTTGGACAGGTTGATTTGGTGGGGAGTGGAATACAATGGAAAATCTCTAGCATTAACAAAAAGTTGTTCAGCAAAGAATTGGTCCAAGAATGGTATCTCTCTAGTTAAATATATTATGATTGATAATAGGCTGGGACAATGGGGTGAAATATCTGATAGATACCATATCCCTAATACTCAAAAAAAAACTTACACTATTATTGCTAAAGTAGTTGGTACATTCTTTCCTGGACAGATTATGAATACTAAAGACTTTCTAGAGGGAAATAAATGGGAAGATGGCACTAGCTTTTACAAAGTTAACACTAAATAGATCTACACCATGCTTAAAGAGGATTGCTCACTTTTATACAGGGTGAACGAAGGTTGGGGGTTGGGGTGGTCGGTTTCTAGATTGCAATTTGTCTTTAATTTTTTATGGCACTCTCCTTGTGAGTCTAAGAAATATTTTTTTAGAAGGCTTTTACTGTTAAGGAAACTTGTTGTGGGTTACACTTTACCTCATGGCCTTAGTAGTCCCATTATCTGTGGTGTTTGTTCTATCCCTAAGTCTTATGAACACTTGTTTTTTGAATGCCCCTATGCCCGTGGAATCTGGGCTATCTTTTTTGGGTCTCCCATTGTGTGGGATAGTAAGGCTAGTCTATCTTGGAGTGAGGTCCTTGATAGGTTTTTTGAGTCTTTTGATCTTAAATCTAACACCTTTTGGTCTGTTCTTAACTGTGAGATTCTTTGGCTTCTCTGGAAGGACAGAAATGGAGATATTTTTCAAAAGAAAAGGAGACAGCTTACTGAGTTTGGATGTAAACTCATTCATTTCCAAATTATGTCACAGGTTGTTGTTGCTATGGAGATATCCAAAGATAGGTTCATGATGTTGATGTGGGGAGGACAAATAATGATCCACAAAAAAGACATAATTTCATGACAATATTTCTCTATCCACAAAGACATGCTCAATGACAGAGAAATGGATAATCTGAACCAGTTTATTCAAAACTTATGCGTTTAAGACAGAACATGGTTGAACAAGGATGCAGGACATGCAACCCAGAGATGATCAATGGATTCATATATGATACCAATTTTGGCTCTTTTTTGTATTAACTAAGTATATATGTTTATAGGTGATATCATGTTGGTTAAATTTGTTAGCAATAGGTAGTTGTTTCTACCTATTGGATTTTTGTAACTATGATCTACCTCTGATTATTCTGATTTGTAACCGACACAATATATACTTTGATGTAAAAATTCATTATACTATGTTAATACAAAAAAAAATGTAATTATGCTTTTGACATTTTGTATGAGTTCTTTAATATTTATTTTATTTTTTCTATGACCACTATAAACAAATAGATTTTTTAATTTGGTTTATTTTATAATATTTTGAAATAAAATTATTTTTATAAGTTTTTTAAAATTTTGACATTTTGTATAACTTTTTTAAATATTTTTTCTTCAAAATACACAGGTCATCATTATAAACAATCCATCTCTTTTATTAATTATTTTTTTAAAAATGTTGCCTACAATCCAGCTCACTAGGGGCATCAGTAGGAAAGAGCCAGGTGGAGAAAACCTCTGGTCTAGCCCCAAAACAAAAACTTGATAAGATTACAAATAAATGGATGAGGCGTTCCTCATTGCATAATGTAGATATGAAATTACAACCAAATGAATGAGGCATTCCTCATTTACATAATACAAATACAGTGTTAAACAATTTATAGTCTGATGAGTCATTGACGCTCTTTCATGCTCGAACTCTCATTTTTTGTCTGTGGACTCTGCATATATAGAGCATACCACTACTTTGTGCTTTGGTTAGTACCACAATTTTTGTAATATTTTAATGAAAAAAACATATAAATTGTAACCCCTAATGAAGTACATTCAACTGCTAACTTTTGTATGAGTTTAAAAAAAAACTTATCAATTATATTACCTTCATTGGCCTCCTTGGATTCTTACCTAAATGAACCACACTTGTTCGGGTCAAAAAATGACCAATTAAATGAGTTCATACATGATATATCTTTGTTAACCTTAAAATTTCATTGCAAACTTGGGTTAGAATTCTACAAAGCAATGTCCAGTAAGAAAGTTAACCAAAAAAACACTATATACGTTAAATCATGTGAGTGGTAGCAGATTGAAGTTCACCTGAGCCACAAACATGAAAGGAAGAAGGATTATTGTTAAAAAGGCGTAAACCATATATATGTGCATTTCAGGCAAAGAGAAGTTACACCATATCCATACTAAATCAAAAATAGGTTACAATATCAAAATAGTAAATAACTAATTTTTCTAATCTCATCTTCACATATGGTTGCAGCAAAGATATGTGATTACAATATAGAGAAGGCATCGTAAAAATATAATTTCAGCATTTGCCCTAGCCTGACAAGATTTGCACTCAAATCCTTCATTAGGGATAAGTGAAGATGGGAAAATAGATGCAAATGGGTCGTCATTGACCCATCTAAATTATCTGCAACCATTATTTCTCTGTGATACCCAATCTACATTACTTATTATTATATAATGAATAGTATTTTTATTACAAACATAAAATATATATGCATTAGCAACCTTTTTTCTATTTGGGAAACACCAAAATTTGTCGTCCAAGGTTGCTATGTGTCCGTGAAGTCTTCAACACGCACTGCCCACCACCACATTGATAGTTTGGCAATGTCATGCCCAAAATCTACATGCAAAAATGCAACAATTATTTTTTGAAAGGCTTACTAATGGTTGAAGTGACAGTACTCTCTAGCACACTAGAACCAATAAAAGTAGCAAGTTCATGACGATGGAGCAGAATAATCAAGAGGTAGAAGGCCAAATGTCGAAAGCTAGGGTTGAGGGGTAATCATGACATGAGTCAACATCCCTCAACCCATTAGTTTTACAAGGTCTAGGTTTATCGAAGAATACGTAAGTTATCTAGAGTTGAATTCAAATCTCAGTTTCATAGCTACCCCCTCCACTCTAGTATAATATTTAAAAGTTAAGATTTAAATCTTAGTTATCTAATTTAATTCACAATATTATTTTTACACTGGCCAATACATTGGCCACATGTATTGACCAAGTAAAAATAATATTTCCTATTAAGTTATTCTACAACTTAATGACCAATGATTTTTCCTAAAACAACCTATAGCTCTAATATTCTAAAAGGAGATCCCTAAGTGTAGTCTTCTTCAAATTAATAATGTTCTCCCTCTAATGAGACTTTAAATTAAGATATACGTCATGATACACTAAAATTAATTAATATATTCTTACCCCTTCATCTAGTAATTCTAAGCATTAAATGGTTTCAAAATAAATCCCATTAGCTCCTAATTATATTAAAATTACCATACCATTTTAAAGAAAAATTAACCCTTTAATCTTCACCCCACTTTTAATTTAAAAAAATAATGACTTTATTATAATAATGAACTAATGAGGCTCAATTAAATAAATATATCTATGCTTTATTAAAATGACATTTTTAACATTTAGATTTAACCTTTAAAAGATATAAAGGTGATTTCAAATTAATCTCCTTCAAGAACTGAAAATGGCATTTCCATAAAAAGAAATTCCTACTAAGAGAAAAGTAAAATAAATAAAAGAACTAACATATTCTATCATAAATGGAAAATCCCTAACCCTAATTTGAAATTAGGGTTAGTGCTCCAATAAGAAAATACAAAAGTTAAATTTGTTATCTTGTTTTCTCCTTTCTTTCTCTCCCAGCCTATTTCCTAACCCTAGCCCCCATTCTTATTTTGTTTTTTTTGAAATAGCTAATGAGTGGAAGGTCTTATTTTAATAGAGGGGGCAGTCATGGGAGAGAAGTGAAGAAGAAATACATATATACACAATAATATATGTATTAACACCGGCTTGCAGAATGAAGTCTACGTGTGGAGGCATGCTGCACCACTGGCCGCGCGGGGTTTCAAATCACCTATGGCATTTTTTTTTTCTAAGGTGTTGGAGTGGGGAGAGGTCACGGCCTTCCCTCCACTGTCGTGGTGGTGCCCCCACCACGGGCACCACACAGTCGACGGTGTAAGCCGCCGCTATGTGGTGCCTGTGGTGGCTGCACCACCATAGCGGTGGGGGGTAAGGCTCGAACCTTCCCCAGCCGTAA
>MU225079.1:999622-1012287 GCA_018584345.1 Thuja plicata
TCATTTCAGCATACCAAAACCCAAATTAGTAACTTACCAATAGACTAAAGCCAAGCTTATTGGGTCTTTTCACGTTAGAGGGATGCCACAACTTATTTATGTTCCCTCAGCATCATTCTCTGCATTTTGGAAACTACCTCAAATTTAAGGAACAAAGTATCCCAGGGGCAGGCTTGGATTTATTCACTAGGATGGGGAGGAATTCGAGTCCTAGGCATGTAGAGAAGTCTAAGGAAAAAAATGAAAACACTAAGGTAGTCAACATCTTAAGTCTATCTACACAAGAAGGCATTGTTGGTTTAGACCAAATGCCTCATGGTTTCAGCAAGGTGTCTAGCAATCACAGTTCCATTCCCACTAAGGCTACCCAGGCCTCGGGAAAATTTCAATCTTGAAATGTTGATGTGACTTGTGCTCAGCAGTAGGAAAGGCCGAGTTTGGGCATGATCATTCACGAAGATTGGACTCGACGAAACTCTTTGGATATTTATTGTCATTAACAACTTCAATTTCAGGATCTATCTAGGAGGCTTTCAAGCAACCATAACATGCATGGCACAGTTTCATTCACTCAGAATAGTCCAACACTCTTCTAGAAATGTTGAAGGAAGGGATTTGGTGTGCAGAATCCTTTTAAGAAGTTAATGTATGAACTATCCTTGGGCGTCTCAGATTGTTAATTAGCCCAATTGTGTTTCTAAAACCACTTGGTTGGATAGTAGAAAGACATACAAAATCTCCTTCTGGGAGAATCTTTACTAGGCATGAAACCACATTTTGTTACTGATTTTCCTTCCCCACGATGAACATGTCTACCAAATCTAGCAAAGCTTGTGTAGTTTATGCCTAAATTGTTAGGAATAACAGTCCACAAGACAACTGAGAGGGGGGGGTTGAATCAGTTGTAGTATAGAATATTAAACTTTGAAATTTATAAACCAAATCTGCAAATGTAAATAATAACACAGTAAATGCCAACACCATAACACAATATTTGTTGTCAAGGAAACCCTGTTAAAGGTAAAACCCCAATGGGAATTAACACCCACAAATAATGTACTGAGAATATAGTATCCCTGTTAAAAGATATTAGCCCTGTTAGGAGCTTGTTTACAACAATATAGTGCACAGTCCCTGTTAGGAGACAGACACTGTTAGGAGTCAAAGAAAATAGTAGGCTCGCTGCCAAGGCACACTGCCCAAAGAAGGTTAAAGCCACCCTCAAGGATTTACAATCTGAATCAAGTGTATAAAGCAAATACACAATCCAGTGAACTGTCTGATAGAAACTGTCTTTGCTTGGTCAGTTCCAATGAAGTATCAACTCTGCTTTGTATCCAGCAGTCAACAAGCTTCACAACTTCCACACATCTATTTCCTTAATTCTCTACCACATCTTCTCCACAAGAAAATATCACTCATATATACCCTCTTACAATAATTCATTAGGTCGGCCAATTAAGCTTTCCTAAAACACAAATAATTAATTAGGTCGGCCAATTAATTCTTTCCAATACTCAAATAATTATTTGACCCCTTGCTAAGATACACATGGTACCTATAACAAGTAAAAATCAACTATAATCCATTACATGTACTTCTAGATCCGCAATCCATGATCATAATTAATTTTACACGCTACATGTCTGAAGTCGGCCAGGAACTAGGTCTTCTCCAGAATACATGCCACAACTGACGTCACCATTATCCAAACAACAATCGAACTCAACCCATTACTCCAACATATGTCGGTTGTCCACCAGTAAGCTTGCATCATCTGAAATATCTTCGCCAGAAAGATATACTCGAAACACAGAGACCTGCTCTGTCCAAAATCACAGTTACAGTCCACAAAACCAGTCTTCACCAAATCAATTGTAACATCCGCAATATGAAACATAAAGTCAAGCGACCTTAGGAATAAGGTCAACACACATCCTTCTGCATAAATCCAACTTCGATCATTCTGAATCATCCGTACAGTGTTCGTACACTCCTTCTAGTCAAGTAGTCAGTCTGTCTTCTCCACAGAGATATATGTTGACATCAGTGACAAAACATGAATATCAACAATATGATTAGTAACCAAAACTGATATCATCCAAAAATCTCCCCCTTTAGCATTGATGGAAACATGTGGGAAAATCCATACGCATCAACCCAAAAGTACTTTCTCTCAGTACAATCTTCTCAATATCCTCAACACAAATCTCCCCAAAATAGTAGGGATTTTCACATAGATTCCTTCCCCCTTTGGCAGCAATGACAAAGTGTTCCATAACTCATCTGTAGTCTTCTGTAAGGTGTAGCTTTTTCAAACCTTCATGTCCAATCAGCTAGGTGCAAAATCACCCAAATGTACTCCATAATATTCTCCTGCGATCACTCCTCCTAAGGATTAGATCCATACATCAAGTCCAGATAGTGATATAGCTCTGAAAATCACTGGACTGATGCATATCTGCATCACTTAATTATCACTAGGAGGGGCCACCACCCAAGCATGCCTCTGAGATATTCAAAAGCATCTTTTGGCAAAGGTTTAGTAAATATATTTGTTATTTGTTCCTTTGTGCTAATATAATCTAGTTTAATCTATTTATTTACTACCTTCTCCCTTAAGAAATGATACTTAATAGAAATATGTTTAGTCTTTGAATGCATCACAGGATTCTTTGACATATTCACTGTGCTGGTGTTATCACAATGGATAATCGCTGGTTCTTTGAAAATTATTCCAATGTCATTTAGCATTTGTTTCATCCAAATGACGTGTGTACAGTTTATTGCAGCAGCAACATACTCTAACTCAGCAGTAGATTGAGCAATACCGTTCTGCTTCTTGCTCAACCACGAAACCAACCTTTTCCCAAGGAAAAATGCACCACCACTTGTACTCTTCCTGCCATCCACATTACCTGCCCAATCAACTTCATTAAAAGCCTACAATGTGAAATCATCAAATTTTTCATACCATAATCCATATTCTATTGTTCCTTTCAGATATCTGAAAATTCTTTTTACAGCAACAAAGTGTGTCTCTTTAGGATTTGCCTGATATCTAGCCACAATTCCAACTGCATTGGTAATATCTGATCTGGTGTGTGTTAGATATTGTAGACCTCCAATCATTGATCTGTACTGAGTCTCATCACTATTAGTCAGTTTGTTTCCTGTCACCATAGGTGTTCCAACAGGTTTACAATCTTCCATTCCAAATTTCTTCAACATTTCCTTAAGATGCTTGGTCTGAGATATAAAAATGTCATTCTTACTCTGATTAATTTGCAAACCAAGAAAAAATTTCATCTCACCAAACATTGACATTTCAAACTCATTCTCCATTTCTTTAGCAAACTTCTTACTCATTTTATCATTGCCTCCAAAAATGATATCATCAACAAAGACTTTTATAATTAAGATTCCATCTTCATCAGTTCTCAAATACAAATTGTTGTCTACATTACCTTTTCTGAAACCAAGACAAAGTAGATATTTGTCTAGTCTTGTATACCATGCCCTTGGCGCTTGTTTCAGTCCATACAGTGCCTTCTTCAATCTGCAAACCATGTTTTCATCATCTGTTAAAGGAAAACCATCAGGTTGCTCAATGTACACTTCTTCTAGATCAACATTCAAGAATGTTGACTTCACATCCATCTGATACACTTTCAAGTCTTTATGTGCAGCATAAGCAAGGAACAATCTCACAGCTTCCAATCTAGCAACAATAGCAAATGTTTCTTCATAGTCTATAAATTCTTGTTGTGAGTAGCCTTTACATACCAGTCTAGCCTTGTTTCTTACCACTGTGCCTTCCTCATCCATCTTGTTTCTGAAAACCCATTCAGCATCAATCACATTTTTGTTCTTAGGTCTTGGAACCAATTCCCAAGTATTGTTTTTCTTTATTTGTTCTAGTTCTTCTTACATGGCTTTAGTCCAAGATCCATCTCTACATGCTTCATCAATAGTCTTTGGCTCAACTTGAGAAAGCAAACAAATTTCATCTCTAGCTTTGGTTCTAGCCATCATCCCTCTATTTGCATCACCAATAATTTGATCTTTAGGATGGTTCTTCTTGACATACCTTGGTGTTTTCAATATCTCAGTAGCTTCAGTCTGTTCTTCTTCTTTAATCTCATTCTCGATCATCAAAGGTTCTTCAGGTTCAGTAGCAACCTCCTTTGTTTCTATTATCTGACCACAATCATATATCCTTTCCTGAATTCATCTATCCTCACATTGGCGCTTTCAATCAATTTCCTCAATCTCAGATTGAAACATTTATATGCTTTACTCTTAGTGGAATAACCAAGAAATATTCCTTCATCACTTCTAGCATCAAACTTGTCTATCTCATCTTCTCTTTTGATATAACATTTACTTTCAAATATTCTGAAATATGTCATAGTAGGTGTATGATCAAACCATAATTCATAAGGAGTTTTACTTGTACCTTCTCTGATCTGAATTTTGTTTAATGTGTACACAGAAGTGCCAGTTGCTTCTCTCCAGTGAACATGTGACACATTTCCTTCCAGCAACATAGTCCTTGCAACATCTAATATGGTTTTGTTTCTTCGCTCTGCTATCCCATTCTGTTGTGGAGTTCTAGGGGCTGAAGTTTGTTTGTGTATTCCATTTTCTTCACAGTATGTATTAAATAGCTCTGATGTAAACTCTCCTCCTCTGTCTGATCTCAAACACTTCATCTTTAAACTAGATTCATTCTCAACTTTTGCCTTGAATAAATTGAACTTGTCAAATGCTTCTGATTTCTCTCTCATCTATGTAACTCACATCATTCTTGAAAAGTCATCAACAAAATGTATAAAATACCTTTCACCATAGTATGATCTTGTTCTTGTAGGACCACACAGATCTATATGCACCAGATCCAACTTCCCTTTTGTTGAATAAGCTTTGCTCTTGAAAGTGCTTCTAGTCTTTTTCCCCATAACACATTCTCTACACATAGTGTTAGATGGCTTTACAATTCTAGGTAGATCTCTTACTGATTTTGTCATACTTGCCTTCACAATGTTATCAAAATTAACATGACAAAATCTTTTGTGCCATAACCAACTGTCATCAACCTTCGCAATAAAACAAGAAGCTTCAGATGTGTTCAGTTCAAATACATTACCTCTGGATTTAGTACCAAATGCTATTAAGTCTCCTATTTTACTCTTGATAGAACATTTCCCATTAATGAAGTTCAGTCGATAACCCTTGTCCACTAGTTGTCCAACACTCAACAAATTATGCTCAAGTCCATCAACAAGTAATACATTGTCAGTGTTAGTCTTTCCATCCAAAGAAATAGATCCAACTCTAATAATAAGTTTAGGAGTATTGTCACCAAATCTAACAACACCACCATTATGTCTTTTCAAAATCACAAACTTGTTTTTATCTCCAGTCATATGATGTGAACAACCACTATCTATGACCCATTCAAATTTCTTTTCAACTCGAGATACTAAGGCTTTTTCTTCATGCATAGGTTCATCATCCTTTATAGCAATAAATCCAATTTCATCATAGTCATCATCCTCATCATTAGATACACCCTCACTAGCATAATAACATTCCTTGTCCTTTGAGTATTTAGACTTGAAAAACTTAGGATTGTTCTATGGAATTCTTGTAGGACATCTAGATGCAAAATGACCTATCTTGTTACATGAAAAACATTTCAAAGGTAATTTGCCTTCAAATTTACCCTTACCTCTCTTTTCTCTTCTAGCAATCAGTGTCACAACTTCATCTAGCTTCCTTTCTTCTTCTTGTATTTGTTCCCATTCATCAACATAGGCTCCAAATTCTTCTCTTAGATCACTACTGCTCGTGCTTGCATTTCTAGGTAAGATCCTTTTGTTCTTGTGCATGGTTGCCTTGAATGTTGACTCAACTTTAGGTAAAGTGTCTCCCAATTCTGCAGCCTCAAATGTAGTTAGCTTGCCAATAAACATCTTTGTGGTGAAGTTTGGTGTCAAAGGTATGATCTCCTCTATGGCCTGAACTTTAGTTCTGTATGCAGGTGTCAAAGATCTGAGTATCTTTGCAATCACTTCTTCCTCACTATAAATTCCTCCAGAGTTCCTAATACTAGTAACCACTTCAGTAACTCTTTGTGCATATGCTCTGATGTTCTCATCTTCTGTGATTCCATCTTTGTCTTCCAGTTCCGTAACTTTGCTTGCTTTGTAAATTTGTCTCCAACATATAGTGCTTCCAGTCTTGTCCAGGTTTCATGTGTAGAGTCCAAGTCTTTTACCTCAGTAAATTCTCCTTCTGATAGTGCGTTGATCAAAGATTCCCTTGCAACCATATTACATGAAAATAGCTTATTTTCATCTTCAGTGGCTTTATCTAATTCATCCTCAGTCACTACCTTTTCTTTCTTCTTTGTTATCATCCAGTAATCAATTCCCGGACATAGCAAATGTGTTCTCATCTTGTTCTGCCAACTGTCAAAGTTTTCAGGATCAAACTTTGGACTATCCTTCCTGTAGTAAGTCATCTTCAGGATCACCTCAAGCTGTTAAACCTTCTCTCTGAGGACCAGTAGCTCTGATACCAATTGTTAGGAATAACATTCCACAAGACAACTGAGAGGGTGGGGTGAATCAGTTGTAATATATATTATTAAACTTTAAACTTTATAAACCAAATCTGCAAATGTAAATAATAACACAATAAATGCCAACACCATAACACAATATTTTTTGTCGAGGAAACCATGTTAAAGGTAAAACCCCAGTGGGAATTAACACCCACAAATAATGTACTGAGAATATAGTATCTCTGTTAAAAGATATTAGCCCTATTAGGAGCTTGTTTACAACATTACAGTACACAGTCCCTGTTAGGACTCAAAAAAAATAGTAGGCTCACTGCCAAGGCACACTGCCCAAAGAAGTTTAAAGCCACCCTCAAGGATTTACAATCCGAATCAAGTGTATAAAGAAAATACACAATCCAGTGAACTGTCTGATAGCAACTGTCTTTGCTTGGTTAGTTCCAATAAAGTATCAACTATGCTCTGTATCTAGCAGTCAACAAGCTTCGCAGCTTCCACACATCTCTGTCCTTCTACCACATCTTCTCCACAAGAAAAGATCACTCATATATACCCTCTTACAATAATTCATTAGGTTGGCCAGTTCATCTTTCCTAAAACACGAATAATTAATTAGGTCGGCCAATTAAAGCTTTCCAATGCTCAAATAATTATTTGACCCCTTGCTAAGATACAAACGGTACCTATAACAAGTAAAAATCAACTATAATCCATTACATATACTTCTAGATCCGCAATCCACGCTCACAATTAATTTTACACGCTACATGTCTGAAGTCAGCCAGGAACTAGGTCTTCTCCAGAATACACGCCACAACTGACGTCGCCATTATCCAAAAAACAATCGAACTCAACCCATTACTCCAACATATGTCGGTTGTCCACCAGTAAGCTTGCATCATCTGAAATATCTTCGCCAGAAAGATATACTCGAAACACAGAGACCTGCTCTGTCTAGAATCACAGTTACAGTCCAGAAAACTAGTCTTCACCAAATCAACTGTAACATCCACAGTATGCAACATAAGGCCAAGCAACCTTAGTAATAAGGTCAACACACATCTTTCTGTATAAATCCAACTTCGGTCATTCTGAATCATCTGTACAGTGTTTGTACATTCCTTCCAGTCAAGTAGCCAATCTGTCTTCTCCACAGAGATATATGTTGACATCAGTGACAAAACATGAATATCAATAGCATGATTAGTAACCAAAACTAATATCATCCAATATGAATGTGTATCAAACCTTGAGGCATACCCTATATTTATTCGTAGTTTTACAGATAAAGATGTGTGCTTATGAAATTTGCTAGATCATTGCCCTACATTTTATACATCTAAAGATAACATTTCAAAAAATAGTGGTATATAGATAACATAATGGGACACTAACTAAAAGGCCAACTAAGAGGGAAGAAATCAAGCATACAAGTGTTTCTCCAAGTTTTGGCAACACTCTAGTACTAGATACAAAGTGTTGAATATGCAATTACAATACATTATTGAATAGAACTACTGGACTCAATAGCCTTGTGCAATGAGACCCCAACAACCTTGGCTACACATCTTGCTCCACATCAATATACACTAGTTCCATGGACTCTAAATTCACTATGTTGTTGGAATCGAAGCTTATTTTAGAAGCAAATCTTCACCAATTGGCGAATATTTCAATCAAAGTCTCATTTCTGGCAGACACTATTGACCACAAGGAATCACCATGATTTTACCAAAATTTGATCCAATAGTTGTTAAACCATGCAACCACTATATATTGAACTTTTACCTTAGTCTATTTTGTGGCAGTAATATGTGCATGAGTGGTGCCTAATAGCTTGGAATTTATTATAAATATGTTAATTTGAGGTAATACTTACCAACACAAAAAATTGCACCTACTATTGGGACATTTTTTATGAGGAAATTATAACCCTTGCTTTGGTTCTACATCATGATGGCCTGGCATTTATATCTACAATTACCAAATTAACGAGGAGCTCAACATGTGCCCCCTTCCTATTAGTGAGGTTAGCGAGCTTTCATCATTAAGTCTTAAATCAAACATGAGTGATTCAATTTTGAGTGCATAAATATTGCACAGTGGGTACAGATAAGTTGTCCCATGAAATACGAGCACTATGGTAAGCCAAAAGGCAACGAGAATTTATTCAGCTTGGAGGTTCGCTGAAATAAATCCTTGGTAAAAATATTGCACTTAAAAATAGAGTATTTTCTTTCCCAAAATGTAGATCCCTATGCTCTGATTTGAAATTTTAGGGTGGGAAACTACAGAGATGTTCAGAGAGGGTACCAGTTCCAGAATCTCAAACTGGTAAAAATCAAGGTGAGTTGTATTCATAGAATATCAGTTCAACAAAGGCCCCAATAAAGCATTGTTAACCCTCAAATGGACACCCCATTCAAAATTTTAAAATCAAATCCTTTTATCTCTGATTTTCACTTTGAGTATTGGTAAGTCCAAATTCAATCATGTTCAGTGCAGAGGTTCATATTTTCAAAATGAAAGGTTTGAAGCACAAGTTCACTTTGTTGAACCACTTTGAACCGAGTTCAATGTGGTTCAAATAGTTTTGAAGGTTCAATTCAAAGGTTCAGTTCAAAGGTGCAGCTCACAAGGTTCAAACAGGTTCGATGAAAAAATCTAAAACTGAAAATTGCAAAGTTTTATGCTCAGTCTGGTTCAACATGGTTTCCAGAAGTTCAACTCCATTCAAATTTTAAGATCCAATAAGGTTAATTCTATATTGTCAAGGTATAATAGGATGGCTGGAATTTGAAAACGGGAAGATTTATTTTTGTACGGCCAAATTCCCATTTTGGTCCAAAATGAGAATTTGGCAAATTCCACCTTTTTTTTGGAATATGCCAAATTCTCATTTTGGACCAAAATGGGGATTTGGCCGTACAAAAATACATCTTCCCGTTTTCAAATTCCAGCCATCTTCCAACAAACAAACGGGCCCTTAGGAATAAGGTGTCTCAACCTTGGATAATTCCTATTCTTATTATTTGTTTTGTAAAATGTATTTCTTGCAAATAATGTTGATGTGTCGGCATCTTGAATTGTGTGTAAGGAGATCATGGCTAAAATGGTTATGACGGATTCCTATGACATGTAAGAGCTATGTCAGGAAGATTCAATGACAGGTGAAGACATGTGGCAACTGATAAATTTGAGTACTGTACACTCTTCCATAATCGTGGGGTGAAAAAAATTTTGGGTTTCCTATTTTCTCGGAGAATGGTAAAACCCTACTACGGTTATCTTTGGGAGTAGCCCTAAAAAGTGAAGCGCATGATATAAGCATTTGCGAAGATAAGTGATGCGAGTGTATTGTTGGAAGGTTTTATGCTGCCGTGATTTGTCTTCAAGGGTTTTGAAATCTTCTGAAAGAACTTGCATTGCAAGTGTATTGTAAGTTGTAATAGTTTTGATCAATACATTGTGCAAGTTTTGGAGTGCTGGGGTTTTTTACCGAAAGGTTTTACCCAGGGTAAATCATTGTGTCATTCTCTACTTTTCTATATGCATGGTATGTGGTTGCAATATCTTTGTTAAAGTAGTTAACGAATCTGAAAGTGTAAGGGTTTAAAAGAATTTGCACAATGCTTTCCTATAGAGATTAGCGTAGGAAGTTGTTTCCGCACCTGAGTTTCCTTACAACTTCAACCACGATCAAGATAGTGCAACAAGTTCAATGGTTTAGTAACATTAACACAACAAATGATTTTGTTTTTGACAGTTTATAGACCTGTACACAGCAGCGCATAACTTTTGGCCCGATTATTATTTTCAAATCCCTCCGGTGAGAAGGAATAAAACTAGATGTTCAATAACATATCAAAAAATTGGCAAGATCCAACGGTGGATTAAAAAGTTGTGCCCCCCGAAAGGTGACTGATTTTTATTGACAGAATTGTTTTCAATCTGCCCAAGATGAATATTTTCATATTGGATTAAAACATTCAAATGCCACGTGTCAGAGGATACTTACAGCTAAATTTTGATATGATATATATCTGCATAATTATCCTTATAGCTGTAATGTAGATAAAACATTAAGCTCAATAAAACATGATAAAAGGAGAAGACCAAAGATTACGTGGATTATTATTATGATTTCATTTCAAGATTCAGTTATAAAAACTGAATGATGTCCCCGTGAAAGCTATTTTTAAAGTGTAAAAAAGGATTGGAGGGGGTTCTGCTACTTAGGCTGGAGACTTTGTGCTACAGGGAAGGAGTTTTTATTGTTGTTTTCAATTGTAATTGCGGAGGAAGGGACATTGATCTTTGGAGGGCAGTTGTATGGTGCAGGATTTTGAGTCTATGGACTCATTTTTTTTAATATTGAAATAATAGAAGAAATATTGGTGGAGCTTTGCATTCATCATTGTTTTCCTCTAATTTTTTTGAGTTGTCTCATAAGAATTACTTTCAATATTAGATCTGTTCAAATAAGTTGTGCATGTGTTTAATTCTGAAACTTTGTTTTTAGGTTTAATCATTTCCTGCAAAGATTATATTTTCTTCATCTTATTAGTTACCATCTGTGGATGTTGGAAATATGAACTTTGTTTTGTCTTTCTTTCATTCACCTTATTTAATTTTTAGTTTCTTTCGCATCTACTCGGTGTTTACAGCTAGATGTTTGTAAGCCTTTATTGTTTTTCGGTTAAAAGCATTCATGTTTGAAGTTTAGCAGTTTCATTGAAGATCTCACACGGGGAGCTGTACCCAAGACAATTCAGAGGACGCTTATGCATTTCAATTGCAAAGTGATCCGACTGTTAGTCACAGATATTTGTCTTCTCGGTAAGGGCATTTGGGATTCATTTTAAGATTATTTTTGTAAAAGACAAATCTGTTCACTAACAGATTTTTGGTGACTCTACTAGGGAAGGAATCGAAGTCTCAGAGCTTTCTTTTCTCAGAAATTTGAAGGTACCTCCACAAGGATGGAGGTTGGCGGCTCTATTAAAAATGAATACCATGAGGTATTTCAAAGATATCCAGAGATCTTGGAAGATTGGGTTCTAGCAAGAAGTGAAGATATCACAGATATATTTCTCTTTATCCCCCCTTTTAGAGAAAATCCAATCAAAGAAGTTACAGAAGATGTGGCAAAGCAAGTAAAATTTCTGAAGTCTTTTTATGGTGCCATCCTCATCAAGAAGAGATCTCCCATGCAAAAACCAAAGGAACAAGAGAAAGCATGCGAGAAAGAAGAAGTTGGTAAAATGGAATGTACACAAGAAAGGGATCTTGCATGCAAAGATAATGATTGTTTGGAGGAAAAAGAAAAAGATCCTTTTATTTTTCACCCCCTTATAGTTCTCTCTTCTCTTCCTTTGAAAGAATCAGTGTAGCAAGAAATGGCTCAGCCTCAAGAAAATCTACCATCAGCTATAATGAAGAAGAACTCTACTGCCCAAGATTCAGATTGTGAAGATGGGGCTGAATATTATGATGTTTTGAGAAATGACAAGAATCACAAGATGGGCAGAATGCCTAGTATGCATAATGATGATATTCTTTCTACTGGAGACAAAGTAAGTATCCCTATAAAAGAAAATCTCATGCCAGATGTAATGTCTTCCTTTGCTGAAATATTTTATAATGCTAAAAGTGGCATAAAAAATGATGATCTTGATAACATCAATTATGAAGATTATTTGATCTTTGTTTAAGAGATTTCTAGGCATCCTTTCTTTTAGCCCAAAGTTGGAAATTACTTGAGGAATGATATGCAAAGGGTCCAGGAGAAATCAGAAGTTTACAATGAGTCTTGGCTCTTCGGGAAAGACTATTTTGTCACTAAATTGCTGCACATTATCAATTTGGCATTCAGCACTGAAGAAGTCTGTAAAAAGCATTGGTCTTGGGATACTTCAACCACGTACCATCTGTTACATTTGACAAACGCAAATCTTCCCAAGATCACCTGCATGCAAACCTGTCACAGAATAGAAGCAAGACAGAAGAGAAGAATGGCTATGGAGGCCAAAAAGCCAGAGAGTTGAAATCCATGTTGAAAAGAATAAAGCTTCTA